>JAZHYW010056252.1:0-20392 GCA_037355805.1 Ixodes ricinus
AACGATGGTTTTGAGAACGCATACATGCTGGCAGAACGCTCACCGTTTACACTTTCTGGATGCTCATCGCGCAGGCGAGAAAATGTCGGTACTACTGGCCTGTGGACGCAAGCACGGTGAAAGCTGATATTTCGCATGGAAATAGCTAGCGCACGTGGCAAGACCGCGTCCCACACATGCTACTTAACAACAATGGCAGTGGGTGGACGGCAATAATGACTCTGCATTTTGCGCCCGGGCGGTAATCTCGCTAGGAAGGCATATCTTACAGACAGCCTAACCTGGACATTTGGTGAAAAAGAGTCTGGCGAGGAATTCGAACAACGTGATTGGCTGGCGCCGAGGACAAGCACTGGCGCCGCCCAATCAGGGCCGCGAATTTCTCACCGATTTTTTTGCCATAGAGTCCTGACCACGGCCCCATACTGACGATGAAACGAGGGATAGAGCATTCGACCTAAATTTCGACGTTAAAAACGAGGCATGTTGGTAAATGGCTAAGCATCCGGAAATATTACACACTGAAGAGGGACTGAGAAACGCAGATGCAATAGCCCTTTCAACTCTCCGTACGTAGAGTTGAAAAAAGCTGCATGCATCTGTGTTCCGATTACCTTTTCGTGTGAATTCTTTCAGGCGTTTAATCAATGTTCTATACTTTGTTTTGCTTTATGTGAAAGCGCGCTGCCGTCGCTACGAACCAGGGATAATCAACAGCGCCGAAAAACGAACGTCACGCTTTTTTCATTATCATTTCATTTCATTTCATTTCATTTATTTACTCTCAATCGCCGAAGCATTACAGAGAGGAATGGGCAAAAAGGTTTAACAACAAAAGCAAACATGAATAGGCAGGGTTACAATATATGGTTATAAATGGCAGATTTGAACAGGTTGGTGTCTGCGATGGAAGCGATGGCGGCGGGGAGGTGGTTCCAGTCACTGCATGTGGTGGGAATGAACGAACAAAAATGCAAATTGGTTCGGCTGTTGGGCACGCCAACCTTGAAATGATGATCGTTGCGGGAAGAGATGTATGAAGGCGGCTGGAAAAGCAAGTCACTGAGAAACGGGTTAAAATGATAGATTTTGTGAAAAAGACAAAGACGAAATATTTTGCGGCGTAAAGCGAGCTCTGGCAAGTTTAAGTTTGATTTCATTGATGTGACACTGGCAGTGCGGAAGTAGTTAGAAAAAATGAAACGCACAGAACGATTTTGGATGGCTTCTATGTTAAGAATGAGCGAGTTTATATGAGGGTCCCAAATTGATGACGCGTATTCAAGTTTTGGTCTTACCAACGTTTTATAAAGCAGAAGTTTCAAACTAGAGGGGGCTAAAGAAAAGTTTCGGCGTAAGTACCCGAGAGTACGATTTGCATTACTTGTTACGTGGTCAACGTGAGTTTGCCAAGAAAGGTTATCAGTTATGTGAACGCCGAGATATTTGTATGAACTAACTTGGGTTAAGGGAGCGTCGTTAAGTGAGTAAACTGTTGGCGTAGCATCGGAGGCATGACGTGAAATTCGCATGAATTTACATTTAGTAGTGTTAAGTTTCATGAGCCAAGTATCACACCAAGAAGAAATGTTATCTAGGTCAGATTGAAGAATGACATGATCAGAAGGACTCATAATGTTTCGGTAAATGACACAATCATCTGCAAATAATTTTATTGACGAGGAAATGCTAATAGGTAAGTCGTTAATGTAGATGAGAAACAACAGGGGCCCTAGCACTGACCCCTGAGGGACGCCAGACATTACAGGGCACAGAGAGGAGTTAAATTCATTAGCGGTTACGAATTGCGTGCGGTTAAACAGGAAGGATTCGATCCATTTTAAAACGGTAGGATCCAGATTAAGCTTACTTAGTTTGTACAATAGCAATTTGTGGCAGACAGTATCAAAAGCTTTGGAAAAGTCTATAAAAATGCAGTGAACAGTTGATGAACTATCTACAGCAGAGAATAAATCATTAGTAAAGGATAGAAGCTGAGTCTCGCATGAGTAATTTTTTCTGAAGCCGTGCTGATGAACGCTAAAAAAAGAATTTGATTCTAGAAACTGTACGACATGACTGTAAATTACATGTTCCAGGAGTTTGCACGGTATACTGGTTAGCGAAATGGGACGATAATTAATGGGACAATGCGTGCTGCCAGACTTGTGCAAAGGAACCACCTTCCCCACCCTCCAGTCGTCCGGGAGCAGAGATGATTCCAACGACTGCGAAAAAATCTTTGACAGTATTATTGAGGAATAAACTTGAGTGTTTTTTAGAAATTTGGGATTAATACCGTCGTCACCGGGACACGAGGAGAGCTTTAAGTTTTGAATAAGCTTACATATTCCATACCAGTCAATAACTACAGAATCCATTTGAAAAAAATCATACGCGGAAGTATTGGGAAACACAGGCGATGCAACGTCAGTAAAAAACGATGAAAAGGCAGAATTCAAAACAGTACAACAGCTTTCTCTCGGAACGACAAGTTCACTATCAGTAATCAATTCAATCGGCTTTTTCTCTTCACCGTTGACCACATTCCAAAATTTGCGCGGGTTGGTTTCGAGCAGCGATGGAAGTGTGTTTTGAAAGAAAGTATCCTTAGCAAGATACAGCGCACGTGCGTAGTCATCTTCCGCGCGATGATAGGCAGCCCATCTTTCCGGAATCATTGACAGTTTGGCTTTCCTAAAAAGACGCTTCTTTTTATTCAACAATCTTCTTAACGATGACGTAAACCAAGGTGATTGCGTATTTTTAATCTTGCGTAGAGGTATGTATCGGTTGGTTAGCTGATTTACTTTGTATTTGAACAGAAGCCAGTTTTCTTCTGTAGTTCTCTCTGAGAACCTCAGAAAGAACTCGTGCGAAAAGGCCTCGAGTTCTGCATTGATTGAAGTGAAATCGGCTCTGTTATAGTCTCTTATTAACTTTATGATCTTAGATCTGTTAGGCAAAATGTTGGAAATGCAAAAATGAATAACAGAATGGTCACTTAGGCCCGGTAAAAGCGAAAGTGATTGAACAAGATCCGGATGTGTGGTGAGTACTAGATCAAGGACAGTAGCGCTGGACTGCGTGGTGCGGGTCGACACTTTAACAAGCTGACTCAAGTTGAAGTCAGAGCATGTGTTAAGAAAGGCAATGCTTTCTGACGAGCCACTACCGATTACGGGAACAGGTGTGTTCCAGGATATGTTAGGGAAATTAAAATCACCGAGGAGAAAGATGGGTGAGGCGGGGAACCTTACACGTATTTTATTCAAAACATCATATAAATCCGAGGAAAAGCCAGCAGGTGAATTAGGCGGCCGATAACAATTACAGAAGATTACATCCTTGTGATTTATGCGGATACACACGCAAACCAATTCAAGTGGAGAGGCAAGTGAAACATTGAAAGAAACCAACTCGTCAGAAACTGCGATCAAAACACCACCACCAGATCTAGTACCACGATCGCATCTAAAGAAGATAAACTTTTTTTCGCAATTTAGAATTTCTGAGCTGTTTACTTTGGCGGACAGCCACGTTTCAGTCAAAGCCACAACGTCGGCAAGGCATGTGTCGATGAGCGATGATAACGCATCGCGTTTGTTGATGACACTCCGAATGTTACAGTGTAAGAAGGAAAGTTCCCGTGTGAATGGGGTAGTACGTGCAGTCTCATTTAGCTACGATGACGGCTGACTGGCGGATGCGCCAGAAGAAACATTGGAATTATTTAAAGGCATTTCGCTGTTGATTTCATTCTCGCACACACTATCAGTGATAGGGCAGTACGTATAAGTTTTTTTGTCGATTACTACTTTGTTGTACTTCAGGGAGAAAGGTTGCCCGCTGGCTTTAGCGAAGTCCAGAAGCTTTTTCCGGGTCGCACGTGTTGCTTTACAGAAATCTTCGTTGACGGAAATGCCTGTACCACGCAGTTTAGCTTTCTGAGAAAAAATAGTGTCTCTGGTCTTGAAAGACGCAAAGCGCACAATCACTGGACGGCATTTGTTAGCTATGAACGTTCCAAGCCTGTGAGCACGAGAAATGCCATCCACAGGTAGCTGGATACCGAAAGAATTGGAGATAATTGTCCGCACTTTTTCTTCGGAGATGGCCCATGTTTCTGCATTGCAGTCATTAATGCCGTAGAACACCAAGTTGTCCTTACGAGACCGATCTTCGTAGTCGTCTAATCGCGATCTTAGGGCGGCATTTTCACTTCTAACTGTCGTCATCACAAAGTCTTGTAGGTTGGATTCGTCACCACGGCCCTCGAGAGAGCTAACTTTTTCTTCAAGGGCGACTAATCTAGTTGTTAAATTGGACACTTTGGAATCCAACAATTTCTGGTTTTCTTTTACTTCATCGATGGATTTCAACAGTGTGTCGTGTTTCTCGTTTAGATCTACAGATAGACCCCTAATGGCGGCTAATACTTCATTGTGCTGTTTAGTCGTATCTTCCTTTGTGGGGCCTGGGTTTCGCTCCACGTCTCCTCCAAGAAGAATCATTTTCGCATCATGAACACTTTTATGCCGCGAAAATGAACACACAAAAGCACTCCGCAACGCATAAAAACACTTGACAAAAGCAGAGACCAAGGTTCAGGGTTTATTGTGTCAATAATTGGTCTAAATGGGAAAAGTTGCGGGCGTATATTTTTCTTATGTTGCCAAGACTAATCCTACATACTGTGAGATTTTAATAATTTTGTTCTTAGCCCGAGACTGAAGGAGGAAGAGAGGAAAGTTTCAAAGTAGAAGAAAAATGAACAGTCGAGGACACGTCTCTATACTGTGAGATATTAAACGTAAACCTTTCGGTGGACATCCACCTGGTTAGGAGTGACAATGAAAGAAAGGAAACTCTAACCAAAAATTGAGACGGAGCCCGACGTTTCAAGGCCAGTTCGGCCCCTTGATCACGGGTGACTGTTCTTGTCCTTGTCGTCGTCTTGCAAATTGCCCGGTGTTATTAATTTCTTTAAAGCGGCCGTTGTATCTGCACGTGCTTTATGGTTCATAGCGCCTCGCGTGATGCACCGCAAACCAGACATAGGCGCTCAGGCAGGTAGTGCGCTGGCAGAACACGTCCAAAAAGAGGGTCACACGATTGAATTCAACAAATTCTTGGCACGGAAGAAACGGCGCCTTTATTAGAGTCCTGGCACATTCCAGAACACCAAAAATAACGTCAACCGGTCAGCTGGGACACTGCCAAGCGCCTATGTGTCTGGTTTGCGGTGCATCACGCGAGGCGCTATGAACCATAAAGCACGTGCAGATACAACGGCCGCTTTAAAGAAATTAATAACACCGGGCAATTTGCAAGACGACGACAAGGACAAGAACAGTCACCCGTGATCAAGGGCCAAACTGGCCTTGAAACGTCGGGCTCCGTATCAATTTTTGGTTAGAGTTTCCTTTCTTTCACTGTGAGATATTTTTGCATTTCGTTTTTATTGCATACATCATAAAAAAATACATCATCGTCTGGAGAGCTTCAACTTTTCTTTGTTTCTTCGATTCACCCTGGCGGCGCGGTAGCGGCGGCGGCGGCGATTTCAAAGCACCGCTTGGCCGCTTGGTTATGAAGTGTCCAGTGTCGGAGTAAACTGCGCCACAGTAGGCACGGGGCCTACGCGTTTGCGAATGTTTGACCTCAAGATGGACCACAGTTGCAGTCGATGAGCCATTTAGCCCATCGAGCACTGAGAGCGCACCACGTGACCTTCCGCTTGAGTGCAGCGACACGCTGAAGGAAGCTGGGACGAGAACCGCGCTGCATCGGCAGTATAGTTTGTAGGGTAGTAGGGTAGCCTGTGGTCCTTTCCAATGAAAAACAATCTTTCCTTCAACGTGCTCGGAGTGTTAACTTACAAAAAAAGAGAGAAAAACATGGTTTGTCGGAGGTAACGTTACTCGGCGATGACTCGCCGACGCGCCGCGCCGCGCCCTGGAAGGAGGCCAGGGGAGGGGGGGGGAGAAAACAAAATGTGCGTCAGGGCCTGCATGTCGTCTGTTGAAGCATTTTCCCATTTTCTTTTGAAGTCCTCTTTCATCGTCTTCAACTGAGCATTCGAGAAGCATCTTTCGCTGTGGTGGCATTACCGGAACTTTGTTCTGTGGCTGATAGGTACAAATGACCTGGTCTAAGTCCCTCAGACCGGGTCATTTGCATAGAGCGTTATTTGCGATAAAAAGACAAGGTGACTCAGACAAAGCATCTCCACCAGATCTTTAGAACGGCAGTTTTCCGCCGGAACCCGAAGCGCTGTCAAGATGTAGTCACATTTCATTATACGTGCCTGTTCACGTGCCCGGTCATTGACACATCGGCCAGTCTGGCCGGTGTATACATGACCGGGCACGTGAACACGCACGTATAATGAAATGTGACTGCATCTTGACAGCGCTTCGGGTTCCGGTGGGTTCCGGCGGGTTCCGGCGGATTCTGGCCGATGTATGCATGACCACAGCTTAACGGGATTCGATGAACTACCCCAACTGCGCACTCGACGTCCCTGTTTCTGTTTCTTACGGCACATTTGTTTCCTCTCGTTCCCCTGGCAGCCACTTTGGGGCATAGCTGTGACATCTTACTGGGTGCCAAAAACAGGTACCATGTATATATAAAAAAAAAACGTGCGTGCAGAGCAAAACAAACCAAAACATATGGAGCGCAAGCAATCTAGCTAGGTACCTTTTTACTGTTTACAAAATGACAGCCCAGTGTGTGATCTTCACAGCCCAGCACCTGCGTGTTTGTCGCTTCGGAAAGCGAGCAAAGCACGCGCTATACGCCCGAACACTGAAGATGGCACCGTCCACAAGCTCTCTTTCAGAAAGGTCTATAGACCCATCCCGAAAATGCGCCCTCTTCTGGGAGAGTTTAAAAATATCTGCGCAGCTGCGTGTGCAAAAAAAAACACCATAAAAATGGAAAGCCATTTGCTTATATAGTTCACTTAAGAACAGGAATATACAAGTAGTAGCAGTGCCACAATAATGGTGTCTTTTGCGCACGTCACTGTGCAGAGTTTTATATCTGCCTCAAGAGGAAGTAGTATTGGGATGTGTCTATTGCAAGTATCTCGTGCTCAGAAAAGGCTGCAGGAAATGCTCGGTCAATATTGAAAGGTCGAGTTAGGAACCGGTTCGAACCGGTTCGCGCTTATTAAAACCGGTAACCGGAGTGATATTATGTGGGCTACCCTAAACCGGAACCGAACCGGAACAAAATACAATGCTACTGAACCCGAACCCGAACCGAACCGAAATAATGACCGGTTCGACACCCTGGGCGGCACTCCATCTTGCATAAAAATGCACAAGTCCCGCTGCATGTGCGGTGCTTCCAACTCCGGAAGAAACTTATCCTGAATCATCTGCAGGTAGGTGTCTCCAGACACGGTGCCGTCGAAAAAAAGGGGCCAACGACTCCCTCTTTCCAGATTCCACGCCACACTGTTACTTTCGGCGACTGCAAAGCCCTCTTGAGCGTCCAGTGCGGATTCGTCAAACTCTAACAGCAGCAGTTCTCTGTGTTGACCTGCCCGTCCAGGTAAAATGCTGCATCATCACTAAACAGCAAAAACTGCATGTGTGACGTATCTTGAGCAATCCTGAGGAGCACATCCCGACAAAAGTTGAGTTATTTCTCGTAGTCACCGGGCAACAACTCATGAATCAGGCCAAGCTTGTACGGGCGCATCTTGCGGGTAGCTTTGCGCATGGTGTGCTTGGACACACGAAACAAACGTGCGGCTCTTCGCAAATACTATTGGGGATTTACCTCGAAGGCACTGATGATGGCGAAGGAAACCTACCTCCCATTCCTGTTTAGAAGGAACAAGGAAGATGTGCATTTTGTTCTTAACGCTACTTTCTTCTGTATTTATCGGGATGCCTTTTAAAAAAAAAAACCAAGTGACTACAATCTTAGGTTTTTTTATTTAGTTTTGTTTCCTTCTATAAACAACTGACAAGGTTGGGGACAAGGATACAATACTTTTGTCAGGTATTGTAACTTTGCCGCCAGCCGCTCGGGTTAGACAAACGAGGAAGCGCTGGAAGCCTCAAGGGCGAGTGGCGCCATCTGTGGGATGTGGTCGCAAAGAGTGGCATTCCGTCTGCTGCTTCTCACGGATGGCATCCTCTCATAGATAAAAACAGTTTTTCACTTCTACCTTTTTATTCCGACAATGGTAAGTGTTGAAACTTTGGCATCTTGCCTGAACGGCTGGGGCTACATTCTGACGGACTTTAAGCTCTCCGCGATGTCTAGATAATATTTGCGGCGCAAAAAACAGGGTTCGGTTTTACCGTGAACATCCTGTATTTTCTTGCTGCTGCCTGCCAGGCAGAATGATACAACATATAGGCTCAGCTGGACAGAGTTATTGATTTTCTGTCATTGTCGCTGCCTGTGACTCCGTACCATTATACTTTGTGTCACTTATTGCACTTGACCACCCCGAGGTGGAGACGACCGAATAAGATGTGGGTAATTTGGTCAGCAGCTGCTGACCAGGTTACCCATAAGCTGAAGTAAAACATGGCTGCATGACTCTCATTCAACACAATAGGCCTGTGAAGAATAAATAGTGCAAACAAAATTTCAAATATGATTACTCAACTGTGATAAAAAAAAGATGCATGGAGGACAAATATGGTGAGCGAATCCCTTCTATTAACCCATTTGCTACCGCACGCGTCACGCGCTGCCGGGCCCTCCGTACCGCACGTTTTTCTCTTAAAACAGGGCCACACTAGGCATTACTGTTTTACTTGTATAATAAGCTTTTACAGCAAAACTCAGTGCAGAAAACAAGAAAACATGTTTATTTACGTGCTTAAGTGGTTCGTTTAAGTCTTTAAATCACTAGGCCTTCACAGATTCTTCCTCATATGAAGGATATCGAAGCACTCTAGCCTCGGTCGCTTAGGCGTCGCACAACCAGTACGCTCTTGTCGTGATCCGGACTCAGAACTGCTGTCGGAATGGCTACCGTCGTCGACAGAAGGCTCGGAAAACTCACTATCACCACCAGACGTCGCGTCATCATCGCTGTTGACGAGGAAATCTATGATTTCATCGCCAGAAAGGCCACACCGTACACTGGACGCTGCCATCTTCTCCAAGCAGGCAACGATCGAGGAGGGAAGACGACACACAAAAGAACAAGCTCAAACAAGCAGAGCGAACAGAAGGACCCTCGCTATCTGTTGGCAATGTATGCAACTACACTACCCCAAGTCTACATAGCACGCCATCTATGAATGGCTCTTTAAAAGAGAAATTCATGCAGACCGGCGAATCGCCGGCTTTGGCAATATGGCCCCCGACGGCATGCCCGGCGATTCGCCGGCTTTGGTAGCGAATGGGTTAAAGGGGCCCGGCAATCATATTTAAGCGTCTACCTTTTTTGCAGTTTCCACGTCTCTCAGGGTTCGGGCAAGCCAGCGGGCACGGAGAGAGTAACTAAATATCAGTGCGTCATATTTTAACCGGACAAAGCGGAAACCTCCTCCACCTATGGGGGCGACCCGCGTTGCCGAAAGCGCGCGATATGTGACGTCTTTGGTCCTGGGCTTACTACTGGTCAGAGCAGCTAAAAGCTTTTTTTTTAGTCGAGATACAAAATATAAGTGTCGCAAACCGTATCAATTATGTATGAAAGTAGTTTTTGTTCAGTATTTTAGATCAGAAAAGAAACAAATGCAGTTTATAAAGTACGGAAACAAGAAATGACCCGCCGACATACCCGCCACCAAGCGGCGGAAAAAATGGCGCATGCTAGAAAGGGCTAGTGGGATGAGGCGCCGAAGAAAGGCAAGCGTAGAAAGGTCCCGGATGTACGCGGCGGCGCTGCGGTCGTATACCGGCTCGAGGATCCGACCGGTTCCTAGCGTTCCGAAGGCTTTCAGCGCGGGCTTGGCTGGCGATTTGGCCATTTGGCGGTATGGCAGCGCGAAGTGGCTCCCGTTCTGAACTGATATTCACCCCGTGTTTGCTGTTGTTTGTGGTCAATGAAGTGTTATGCCGTCTTTAATCGCGCAGCAAATGCAATGCGAGCCGCCCTGGCCGCCCGCTTCATACAGCCTATCCAACACGTGCTTTAGTGGCGCCCTCTCGAGCCGTCGACAGGAGTGCGGCAGCCGTGAGCACTCGATGAGCTCACTACCCCTTTTCTAGTTCACGGCCACTCAAGCCAGGACCTACGACGTCATGAAGGAGGTTATTTTTTGCTTGTTTCTGTAATTCTAATTTGCCTATAACTTTAAAAAATAAAGCGAAATTGGAGAAAAGAAAAGTTTCATTAAGTTACTATGTTCAGTGCGCTCAGGTTCGGTGCAAATTAAAAAAAAAACAGTCAAAAGTTGTTGCAGGGCCCATTTAAGAAGTAAAGTTTAGTCTAGGACACAAAAATTCAGCACGGTGATGCAGTTACCATATACTTCCTCTATCTGGGTCATTACGCTTAATTATTTTCACCCAAAGCTCTGCATTGTTTCCAATTAAAAAGGTGGAACTTGTCTGTATTTGTCCTTCCAAGGTTTTTATTTACTTAAATTAAAAGAAGTCCGAACAATGTTTACTTTCACGCTTCAATTAAAAACTCACTGTTTTGCCTCAAAATAGGGTTCTAGATCGGCTCAAATCTTCCAACCAACCTTCCATATACTCAATTATATCCACAATAGAATGGCGACCACACCACATTAATTGGCCCAGATGCTTGTGCAACTTTCTTTAGTTCACAATTCACATAAATGTACAGGTTGAGAAGCTGAAAACAGAAGATCACCCCGTTATCACGTCGCTAGAAAACATTAAGTACCACGACAGAACTTCAAAATAAAATATTAACGATAAACTAGCGGATACCATAAGAACCCCGAAAAATCGCAGTGAGAATGCAATTGAATGAGGGCACAGGGTATTTTTAAAAAAACGAAAGCAATCCGCGAAACCACAAAGGAGCAAGTCAGACACATGTGGTCGCTACCATCAAATATAAACAATAAAATGTTTAGATATTCACTTATCAGGTTCCCGAACAAATAACAAGTGTTCGAAAGGATGTTGCAGATAATATCTCACCTTTAAATCCGCCAACACGTCCAAATGACACGTCCATGGACACAGTTGAACGTTGAACTGCTCGTCTGCGACGCCATTGAAAAAATGGATTGACTCGGCCGGCCGGTTTTACGGTTTTACCAGTTTTACTTCAAAGCGCCGCTCATGAAAAGAAACCGAAACTATACTTGTGGTAGTTTCGATATAGTTTCCAGCATGTTTGAAAGATCAAGGAACGGAAGTAAACCCTGAGACAAGGAGAAATAAAATAACAGACAAGACAACTTGCCCTGTCCGTTATTTCACTTCTCCTTGTCTCAGGGTATAGTCGAATGAATCTTTTTTTTGGCGCGCGTCGTGTGTGTGTATGTGTGCGCGCGTATGTGTGCGCGTGTATGCGTCCGTGAACGCGAGTGTCCGTGTGCATGCCCTCTGCGGATGCGCGTGCGTGCGTGCGTGGGTGTGGGCTCGTGTGTGTGCAGCGCTGGTGTGTGCACGCGTGCGTGCGTCTGTGTGCATGTGTGCGCGGGAGCGCGCGCGTGTATGTGTGCGTGCGTGTGGGTGTCTGCGTGTGAGTGTGCGTCTGTGTGTGTGTGTGTGTGCGCGCTTGCGCGTTTGCGTGCGTGCGTCTGTGTCTGTGTGCTTTTCATTTTGCTAGCCCTGGACATTGGTGACCTAATTTTTTTTAGGGAGGGGGCGGGAGGGGGGGGGGGCAAACCGTCCTGGTGCAGCGCTCAGGGGAGTGTCAGGCGGCAGTGGCGTCACAAGGGGGGCGGGGGGGCGGACCGCCCCGGGTGCAGCGCTCAGGGGGTGTCGCGGCGGGCCACGAGAGCGGGGGGGGGGGAGTCGCAGCAGGCCACGCGAGAGCGGGGGGGGGGAGTCGCGGCGGGGTGAGCGGGGGGGGGGGGGGTGTCGCGGCGGGCTACCGCCCCGGGTGCCGCTGACCCTCGTGACGCCACTGTCAGGCGGGCAGTGAAAGTCAAGGGGGGAGGGTGGGGGAGGGATGCGGATTTTGGGGGTATTGGGGGGGGGGGGATTCCCTGGCTACGCCACTGGCCCTTGAAGTAAAAAAAAAAAGTTGTTTGTGTAGGTAAAAAGCGGCAGAATATTTACAGTATCGGTCGGGTGTGCCTGCAAAAACTTTCATACTTCCTTTAAAAATAGACTGTAAAAAGAAAAAAAAATAATTTTCCTTCCTTTTCCCTTTGGGAACAAACTACCAACCTATGTCCAAAATCGCAAAAACAAATCTTTCAAATTTTTGCAGTGAAGAGAAAGGCATCGGCACGAGCGCGTGGCTTTAGAAAGTGCCTCTTGTGAACGAAACAAAAGCATACTGCTGAGCAATGATCACGCGCCTCTCTGTGCCTTTGTCTTTACTACAGACATTTCTGAGATATATGGAGTATAATTAGAATTTCGAGCGCCTTTGGGATGATAGCATCAGTGTCACGAAACACTGTGACGTCATCGAGGCTGCACGCCATGCTCACGAAATCTCTTTCTATGTGGAAAGCATTTATGAAAATAAATATTCTTTTCATTTAAAAATATTTTTAAGGGCACACAAAGCATTTCAGGCATGCTGTGAATTAGAGTAGCTCGTCTTTATATTTACCCATATTCATTAATACACTTAATTTCGTTGTTAAAGTGCCAAAAATATTTATCTTGGAAAATGCGACGAAGCGATAGCATAAAAAACACAATCAATTTTGCACAGAAAACACAAAAAAACAAAACAAATGAATACATACAGGCCGAGTTTGTACTAAGCGACGAAGGGATAGCACAAAATAACAATAAACTTTGCTAAAAAAACGCACAAATAAAAAAAATAAAGGCAGAGTTTGTACTAAAACAAAAGAAAGCGTCATTTCCAATCTCCCCTTCAAATCACGATTCCAGAGATACTAGTGTTTCTGAAGGCGGTTTTTTTCTACACCTGGTTTCCGAAACCGAAACCAAAAGTATTCAGATTCGGAGTAGCACCAAAACCCTTTTGCACAAGAGCGGTCACTCAAAAAAACAAAACAAAAAAACTCGCAGGTGCGTTTAAAAAAAGAAAAAAAGAAAAGCCGCTGTCAATATGACGTGTAAAAGAAAAAGTAAAAACAAAAAAAAGAAAAGAGCACCAAAAGTTTTGTGTCCACCACTTGCTCCTTAGTTCCAGATGGTCTAGCATACGCATTGGGATGCGCCGTCGCCGCCGTCGTCTGCATTCATTTCTACGTTTAAAGAAATTCCTTTACGGGTGTTTTTTTTGTTTTTTTACGGGTACTTTGTCAAGAGTAACAAACGATATCTGGGAGACGCTGATGGACGCTGCGTCTAGCCAACGACCGTAGGTTGTGCACGGCTGCCGGACCACCTTCGGGAAACGCTAACCGCTGGTAAGCAAGTGTTTCTCTTTGAAAGGGATAGGATAGCGTGTTGGTTGACCATATTTGAAGGGATATCCATCTAGCCTTCGTTGTAGATTCCAAATTTGAAGTGAGACGCATGCCGAAATGACATCGACGAGCTTAGAGCATCGCCGCCGGGCGTGTCACGTCCGAATAGATCAACGCAGGGTCTCCAAACCCCGGCCCGCGGGCCAAATCAACTGTTGGCCAAATCCGGCCCGCGGAGGTCTTACGACCGGCCCGTGACTGACCGTGGTCCTTCGAATGAAGCCCGTCCCGTCGCCCGCTTCCAGCAAGTCCGCTGTTACCGGCGCCCACAGAAAAGAAACGGCGCCGCGCACCAACCGCGCAAACTAAGACACCACGAAGAACGAGAAGAGACTGCCTTTTGTAACGCAGGTCCTCTCGCCATATTATTCATTGGACATGGAAATCACCAGCAACACTATTCTTAGTCCCCTGATTCATATCTGTGTAACTAATCGTATGCTACAATTCCTTTCTGTTGCAGCATATATTTTATGACAGCATAATATATGACTATTGCATATTGTCAGCATCAGTTCTACCATTCTGATTAGTGTTGGGCCCTTTGTGAACATGCCAAAGTTCCTAGGCGCTTCGATTGATGAGTTTTATGTGTCCCAATAATTGTGTAATGCTATTCTTAGCTAAATTACATTTTGATATAAAGTTTATGTATTCATGATTGTCTTAGATTCTTTTTTCATGGCTACTCTAATCAATTTTGTATTTAAATGATTATATATAATATTAATTTGCTGTTCCCATATTTGTATTTACTTATTTATTTCCCGGCCCTCGAGACCGCTACAGATCCCCGATCCGGCCCCTTAGCCAAAAAGTTTGGAGACCCCTGGTCTAGAGTACCGTCCGACGGCACTCTTGCAGAGCGTTCAAGTGCCGTCCGATGGTACTCCACTCACGCGTTTAAGTGCCGTCCGGAAGTCTCGTATAAAACGAGTTCTCAAAACGAGTTTTTAGAAGCGGAGTGTAGCTTAGTGGTCAGATGACTGTCTCATAAGAGCCGCGTCCCACTAGAGCGACAGACAGCAACAAACGACAGCGATACACGACAACGAGCCATAAACGACACCGACAGGCAGCCTGTTTGTCGGAGTCCGCCGTCCCACCTGCGGGACGACGGGGGCAAGGAAACTCTTTTCCTAGTGGGACTGGAGTTGTCAACAAAACACTCCAAAATACACAGACAAACAGAGTCTGGCGACGCGGTTTTCGTGTTTTGCTCTTTGGGCATAAAATGTGCCGACAAACACGGTGAAAGTGAAGACGATTACTTTATTTCTTGATTAAAGCTTCTGCTTCTCTTCATTTACCGTTGGCGACTTTCCGCAAACAGTCGTGACAATCGACACCAAACTCTTTCCGAACTAGAATACCCGAATCGTTCCTTTTTTGGGCTGTTCGAGGCATTCTAGGCTAGCGCCATGGAATTTCACGCCGATTTTGAGGACGTTTTAACTTCATATTCGAATGATCGAGGGCAGGCGTTTTTAGTGGACAATACAGCATACCGATTATCACAGAACGTGATGACAAGTCTCTCGTCTGCCGGAATGGCTTGCCGCGGAACGTCGTGTCCTACTTTGTGGTGAGCGGTCTTACTCTGGTCAGTCCTTGCACATGGGTGTATCCATCCTGATGCAGGGGCGTAGACTTCAGCGTCTTGAAGCACCACCTCGCGCACCAAGTCTTCGCGAGCAAAACCAGCCACAGCAAATTCTCTTTGCAACACGACCGCCCGGCGGCAGTCAGCAAGCCGCGCACACAACCACTACGTGCAATCGAGGGACCGGAACTGCAGGAACGACGAGTGCCCGCCAAGGGCTTCTCGTTCCGGGAGGAAGGGTGGGAAGGGAGGCAACAGAAGGAATAAGCGGCGAGGAGAATAAGTTTGTCTCCGAGAGATGTTCCTCAGTGGGACTGCTTGCTGCGCTTCAAGTCCAACGACAGACAAGAACTCGTCTGTCGTCGATCGCTTGTCGGTGATTGTCGCGGGTGTTGGTCGTTGCAGTGGGACAGCATCGGCGACACAGAACTTTGTGGTGTCGTCAGACAAAAACCGGTGTTTGTCGCTCTAGTGGAACGAGGCTATAAGCAAGCGATCCCAGGTTTGATCCCCAGTGCGGGCTTACTTTTTTGTTTTTGTTTTCTCGAACATTTCATTTCGCTGACGCATTTGGCGGTATTTACATTTATTTTCTTACGATTAACACGGGAAAAACAAGTGCTGTCGCCGAAATTTCGCTGAACGAAATGGTATGGGACTTCGCTTCTGGTGGTGCATGGGGTACAACGGGGCTTGGTTTGCCGGCTGGACGCCGCGAAGCGACGTGTACGACTGGGCCAAATGGGTCAATAGTTTTGTAATTAGCAGCCGCATACTGTCGTCGTGAAGCGGCATGAACGCAGGCGGGGGGCGTGTTAACGAGCTCCCCAGTGATGCACGCGCCGTCCGACTCTCTTTCGTACGGCACTTGTAGGCGCGATTGGAGTGCCGTCGGACGGCACTGTAACACAGCCATAGATCAATTGTCGAGCCAGTCTATCCACTTCCAACTGGGACCGAAAGTTCCTAGGCACACAAAACGTGATTCCGTCAACATGTCAACACAACACCGACAACACGATCAGAGACTAAACAGAAGAAAACGACGAAACCACGAAATGGCTACCATTGGGACAGCTGCAGTGAGGGAAGTGTCGAAATAATAAAGCCACTATTTTGACTAGGGATGCCGCGAACCACCCTAGGTTTGAATTCGAAAGGTTTAAATATTTTCGACCGTACAAAGGTTCGATTCGAAAAATTCGCAACTTTCAAAAAGTGTGGAGTTTTGAATTCCAAAAGTTCGAAGCTTTCACGGTTTCTAAAAGTTTAGTTCTATTATTTCGAATATTTTTTTACTTGAGGTTCAAGAAATTCGAAGATTTCGAACTTTTTAAACTTGAAATTCGAGAGATTCGAATGTTTCAAATTTCTTTATATATGAAATTCGAAAAATTTGTATGTTTCGAATTCTTATAGACATAAAGTTCGATAAATTCGAAGATTTTCTATTTTATTTCGACATAAAGTTTGAAAACTTCGCAGGTTTCAATTCTATTCTAGGCTAAATTCGAAAAAAAAAAACCACTTTGAGGGTTTAAAATTTTTTTCAAGTCCAAGTGCGCAAAGTTCGAAGTCCGGTTTTCATGTTTCGCCACAGTTTCAGTTTCAAATAACGTTATCACGCCTCACTGGTTTTCACGAAATCAGGTTTAGAAAGGTTCGGGTGTGATATTTAGACTGCACGAAGTTGGTCAGGCAATTAAATAAGACGACGAGTGTCCTGGATGTGCTGGAATATTTGCCAGTGCAGAGTGACGTGTGACCATAAATCAGTAATTGTGACCGGCAGCCCGGGGGTCATTAACGTGCATCACGAAGTAGTGATCACACGAACGCACTGTTTAACAATACTCATCCAGTTCGAAACGGCCAGGTTCAGGCAGGTGGTTGGGGCTCAGAAAAACCTTGAAGCAATCTGGCAAACTGCCTTCCTACCCCTTGCACGCTGGTAGTAATCCGATCGAACGCCGCCCGAGTGACACTGGCATATAGTAAGTTTAGTTTGTACATTATGCAAAATCCTCAGACTGGGAATGAAATTTAAAAAAAAGTGTACGAAGACAGAAAAAAGGGGACAGGACAACGCCTCAAACTCAGCTCTGGGAGTGAAATTTGAAAGGAAAAAGTGTAAGACAGAAAAAAGGGGACAGGACAAAGTCTCAAACTCGGCTCAGGACATCGTCTCAAACTCAGCTCAACTGAAAACTCAGCTCAGGACAACGTCTCAAACTCAACTCAGCTGAGTTTGAGACGTTGTTCTGTCCCCTTTTTTCTTTCTTCTTACACTATTTCTTGCGAATTTCATTCCCAGTCTTGGGATTTTGCACCATGATCAACATACACCAGCTCGCCTGCACTTTGACATTTTTTTAGTTCGTAATTGCTTTGGAGGTTTATTTTCCGGGACGGAAGAAACGCCGAGCAAAAAGCACAGAAGCTGACACAACTTGAGGTAGAGGAGCGTTCTACCATACCAGTGGCGTCGGAAGAGGAAAAACGGGGGGGAGGGGGGGGGCTCCAGTCTCCCCCCACCCCCAGATATTTCAGACTGTTAAGGAAAACAATACGGGGAAAGAGGGCATGGTCGAGCTTATTTTAATCTGAAATTATTTATGCATATGTATAGCTACTGTCGCTCTGCTCTTCACTGCATACAAGATCGCATAGATGGCCATTGTTAGAATCTCGTTGTCAGAAGGCATACTCGTCACATGCTCGGTGGTTCGGAAGTTCAAAGCTATGTCTTTTTGACCTAAACAGTGTAATACACGTTCCTCAAAAAAAGGAACGAAAGCTCGTTCCTCGTTCCTTCTGGTTTTAGGAACGCGTTCCCGTTACAAGTTCCATCTGTGAAAAAGGAACTGGTTCCCGTTACAGTTAAAAAAATGGAACGGATTGTTACATATACGTTACATTTGTATTTTGCTGATTACCATATTTGGTTAGATCAAGCAAAGTTTTTTAATGCGAATAGCATTCTTTGGATACTTCACGCACTTTTCGTCTATGTATCTATCTATCTATCTATCTATCTGGCTATCTAACCTCTTACGCCGCGGGTCGATAAATAAATAAAAAGACCGGCGCCGGCTGGGATTCGAACCGTTGACCCTTTGATCAGCAGGCAGACGCGCTTAACCACAGAGCTATGAAGGCAGTCATTCAACGCATTTAAACGGTTGTTTATATCTTACCATAGACGCGCTACAGCGCTGTACAGCCGGTGCGCGCGTTCCATGCACGAGGGCTCATTCCGCTCTCGTGAGGCTGAGCACGGCCGCTAGCTCACCCTCTCCGCGCTCGGGAGAGGGTGATGTAGCGGCCGTGCTCAGCCTCACGAGAGCGGAATGAGCCCTCGTGCATGGAACGCGCGCGCACCGGTAGCTGTGACAGCGCTGTAAAGCGCGTCCTATGGTAAAGATATAAACAACCGTTTAGAGTACCGTTGGTTGAGACTAGCTGAGACGCCAGAAAGTCTGGTCGGTACCATTTTGAGTGTTTGTGCGTATGGCGCGTGCTTTGCCTCGCCTTCCTAAGTGACACAAACGCACGTGCTGGGCTGCGGAGATCGTGCGCAGGGCTGTGAAAGTGTCAACAAATTTAGAATCGCCTCAAGAGTGGGCTGGCGTATCTAGAGTGTGCCGGCCACCTGACGAACGCGCATAACTCCGCACCGTTTGATGCTATTCGCATTAACGTAGATAATCATTCCCAAAGGATGGGTTCTGCTGATTTTTTTTATCTATCCCATCAAGTGGGAACATAACGAATTTGTTAAGTGTCGGTGGATCGTAGAGGTAACCAGTGGAGAAGAAATGCAAGCAGAAATCTAGGTTTAGTAGCAAACACTTTACCAGGGGGAATAGGGACTACTCCGGCTCTGTTTGCATTAGATCGAGTGATGGGCCGCTGCCGATTCCTCCCCTCTGGTGGCGCGGACAATTTGGGTGTGTCCTCCCCTATTTCCCCTCGCCCCTCTCTCGTTCTCTCCTTCGCCGGAGCAGGTGACAAGCAGGAGGTAAGTTGCCACATGCGCCACCGACGCCTATGGCAAACGCGGGCGGGCACGACGCGGGTGGCCGGGCCAGGCCGTGGCGGGACGAAGCCCGTGCGGCCAACCATTGAGCTAAGGGCCCCTTACATTGAGCAACCTGGCGCCGCTTTGCTGATACCGGCGTCCTTCTCCGCGGTAGTGCACCGGGTATGACGCGCTCTCGCCGCAGTAAGCAGTCAAAGAAGATGACAGGAAGGGCAGTGTGCTTTGTTCTCTACTGCAAGAACCCCGGGACTCTGCAGGCAAACACCTTTCATTCTTCAAGTCCCTCGAAATCAAATCAACGCTATTGTGCGTAAAAAGAGATCTGTGCTGGGTGCTGTATTGTATATACTTGTTCAAACCCGTATTGTGTGTTGTATGGAGATAGTGTGGTTTTCTGAATGCAAAGCTGTATAGATTTGTCTGGACGTGCAATAAATATAGTTAAAGAAAAATGTTTAAATGAGCCATTTATAAGTGGAATCTGAGTTCAGCACCTTCAAATTACTTCTAATCTAGAAATACTGTAACAACTCCAAACCAGTTTTGTTCAAGGCTCGTCATGGTCTCATTAGGAATAATGTTGACTATTCACAAAGTGCTGAAAAATTAGTCCTCAGCTTTCTGAAATATTTCTCTCCTGTCTTCTGAGCTGCTGCTGAAGCACGCACCTATCTGGTCATGTTAAATAGAGAGAAATGGACCATTTCATTAAATCCCTCCTCATATCTAATAACAGCACAACCCTGCTCCTGATTTCCTAGAATTTGTGCTGCCAGCCAAACATTCCCGAACCCAGCACTTTAAAAAATTCTCGACATACCAGAAAGCCTGCTACAAAGTAGGGCCGCTCACTAAAGGTGCCTTGGCGAGCTTTAGCGGTAATCATAGTAGCAAATGTTTTCCTTGTGCAGTGAAGTATATGACAACGCATAGCTGCGGCTCTCTAAACGTGCTTCGTGCTTCATTAGTTCCTTATTATTATTTGCTTGCTCTCGCAGCTGAACTGGGTGATGAGGACTAAGCACATTTGTTAGAGCAGCTTTCAAAACCGCCTTGATCAAATTTGATAACCAGCTAATCGAGCTACATGCGTGTTGGTTTAAACAGAACGCACACATAGGAGCCCACTCGCACAGATATGCGCTCTAAATGAGTCACTAACAGCTGCTGCTGCTTTAAATTCAGTAATACAACTGAACGAAGGGC
>JAZHYW010056253.1:0-90688 GCA_037355805.1 Ixodes ricinus
CCCCCCCCCCCCCCCCCCCCCCCCCCCCCCCCCCCCCCCCCCCCGTCATATCAAGGCTTGCGCGCAGACGCACCACAATCACAAGCCTGTATTAATAAACTGAAAGACGTGCCGAACATAAATCAAGACAACATAACAGAGATTACCAGTATTCCAGCTGTCAGTGCTGTTGTTAATGAAGCGAGGCTAATAGACTGGTTTATAGAAATCTTACGTTCAAAGCTGACGTCAAATAACTATTATCTAGAAGAACACGACTTGATGAATGAGTTTTCAGTCACAGTGCATATGTATAGTTTTTTCCTTCATCAACAGTTGTCAAAGCGACAAACAATCGACCAGTTTCTGATGCATTACCTGTGTCACCAGACGACGGCAAGTTCTAACGATTGAAAATTCGTATTTACGGCTGCCGGTCGCTTGTTGCGCGGCCACATGAGCCGTGCGTAGCTTGCCATAGCGAGCAGATTAACCTATGTTTATTTCGTGTTTACGGTTGTATTATAATTTTGTTTTGCGATGTTTGCTTTCAGTTAGAAATGCCGTACCAACAAATAGAAATAACAAATAAACAAGCATGATGCTTTTCTTGCCTCCAGATAAATGACGTAGCAGTAAACCCGAATACGGAAGATACTTTTTTCAGCCGATGTTATGGCTCATCGAATTTACACAATTGCTCATAGCTCCGTGTTACGAATACTGTTCTAACGAAGTCAATGTCATCATCAAGACACCCGGGCGACCAGTCGAGACACGTTGTACCCGCGCCGACGACCAAATGAGGTCACAGTACAGTTCTTGACCGAAGGTGATGCATACATTTTCATTACCGAGTCCCGCATTAATACTGCGCGCGGTTGCCTTATGCAGAAGGTCGATGCTCCAGCCAGTGACCGCCAGAAGAACGTCGGAGCACTCGAGTGAACACGAGAGACTGAAATATGGATTCAGCTCAATAGAAGAATTATCTCTCCCACCCGCATGCTCAACATCAGAAAATTAGCGAGACATATGTCGGCTGAACTATAAATTACGCGCCGGTGCAGATAGACGGCATGCGAACTGAGATCACATCGAGGATGGATTACGCTATGTCGTCGATGTTGATGTACCACCGTATCAGTTTCAAAGCCGTTGCCGTCATTGGTTCATCGAACAAATCCTATATCTCCAGCTTCCATGCAGTAGTACTGCGTCTTACGAGGAATCAAATGCGCGCCTGACGGGCTTCACTGCATTGTGTTTATATCGCCGAAGAAGAGTCATGATGCATGGTCAAGGTGACGAATCTTGAAGAAGGATTCCAGAGGCCTAGCTCAGTGCTGACTATGGAGTGTATTTCAGAATCATGTCATTGTAACCATTACACTGTGTCGAGCATTTGATAAATTGCTAAAATTGAGATTACACGCGCGTGGAATTTCCATGCGCTCAGTTAAGAGTACTCAGAGCATTACCCGAATGAACCGAGACATATATTTGAACTTCATGATGTCATCAGTTCCACATTAAAACAATATATGAGTATCACCACATCTGAAGATTTACAGTAGGCGCCAAGAATTCGAGAGACTACGAATTGACCAAGCATCGAACCTTTCACCAAAAATTCGGCGCAGTCATTTGGGCTTGAAAAGCGGCAAACCACGAGTAGAGGCCGCGTCAGTGATTTCGAGCAGAAGCAGCGGTTCAAAATTAACGGCGTGGATTACCTCTCATGCGAGACGCAATTTCGAAAGAGAAACGTCTGCCGCATGAGTATTGCCGACTCGCGGAAGACTGTTTGCGCCGTGGTGCTCGAATATCTGATCAGCGAAGGCCGCAAACCCGTCATCGAGGCCAGCGATCGCCGGATGAATATGTCTGATACGGCGCGCAACCGTCCGGGCCCAATCGCGCCGTCTCGTTCTGATTATTCGCCAGAAGGAAGCGGTCACCAAATGAGTCAGCGGAATGGCGAAAGATATGCCTATCGGTAACGGTTCATAGATTCAGCCTGACGGTTAGACGACGATTCATTGAGTGTAGTTCGACAGCATCAAGACCAGCCACTGTCAGCGCAAGATTCTGCTCATTCTTAACAGACTGTTGCCAAGAGCGACATTGCCTTACTTCAGTCCGCGACAAGCCACGATTTCAGCGTCTCCGTATGAACTAAAGACACTATTGAGTTGTCCAGCGGCAGTGTTCCGCTATTGTTACTTGTCTCATAAATGCCTGCCATCAGAGATCATCGACTCGCGTTCCCCATAAATTAGGCATGACAGCCCGCATTTAGCATTAAAACATAAAAATGTCATAAAGAAAAAGGGGCAAATACCCACGCGCTTGATTAGAATCTCCGCAACCTTTAGGTGACATAGCCGACGAATATTTCCGAATCCGCTGGTCGCAGCATTGCCAAGAAACGACATTCACAAGATTCCAGTCAGAGTCATGACAACACGGTTATTTTAGCAGCCTTTGCCGGTTATGAATTCGCAGATGCTCATATCACCGCGAGATTGTTTGGGCAATGATGAAAACTATAAGATGTCGGCTGTTGACTGAATTAGGAGTGATTCCGGGCCATGTCACGTATTGGGACTCTGCGCTTGTCCTGTGGTGACTCCACCTTCGAGCGCTGAGAAAATAGGCCTACAGAATTGTGCAGTGACTTTTTTTTCAACGTAGTTGACTTTTGTAGCAAATATTCAACTGTTGTTCTTTATAGTTCAGAGAAGCAGGCTAATACAATACAGGCTTAAGACTCTGCCTGGTCTGTTCGTCATTTGTTTCATTTGAATGCATGTCATGGCAATGAGAATTTTCCACGTGCCGCAATGAACTCTTCCTGACGGCAGCTCGCGTCATAATATTTGTAATTTGCAATCGGCTGTTCAGGTTTGTCAACATGTGAGTTTCGCTTCAGGCTGCAGACGCCGTCGCGACCGCATTACGGACGGTTTCAGGACATCGTGCGCATGCTGAATTTATAGGCCAGCGGCGGCATTGCCAGTTTGCCTGAACGCTTCGGAGCGGTGCCAGCGCGTTTCATCCAGATAGGTTAAGCGAGATAAGCATAAGTCTTTTGACCACCGTTGTAACCAAACCATAACGATACAGGCGTTGCCAGGATACGGACCCACGGCAAGAGAGGCTTTCGCCATCATCGGCGCCAGTTTTCAGTTCCTTCAGGCGAACGTCAGCAGCATCCGCGGCACCATTAAACGTCGCAGCCATTTTTCGTCCGCCGCAACACACCAGAGGTCGCGCTGCCAGCTCATCGCCCATTTCCCCGATTTTGGCGACAATTCTCCGGGTTGCTGCGCGCAGAACGCCTGAAAAAGCGCCCATTACGCGCCTGATATTAATGTTCCAGGCGGAACTTCAAACGTATTGTTCATTTCATTAACAGAAAAAAATCTTAATATTATTAATCTCGCATATAACACCTGTACGACATTACCGTAGCGGACATACACTTCGTTTAATAAAAGGGGCGAGCTACTTGCCTAAATGTCGCCAGAATACTCTCGACTCCAGTACGCAATCGCCCTTTTTCACGCAATGGCGGTCGCTTTCAGTTGCATCATGTTCTCCCCTTTACCGCCACCTGCACCTGAATTGCGCGCTGACCGCCGCCGCCAAGATTATCATCATCGTCTGTCAGGCTGATCTTCGCGATATGACCAGGCTTGCGCAGTGACACCGACAATGACCCGCTTGTCTTTGAAGAACTGCAAGCTTGCTGCGATCAGCGTGTGATACAGAGTAGCTGTTTATACAGCGAGGAGAGCCTGTCGAACAACATGACTGACAGGGCCACTATTCTGATTTATCGCGCTAACACTGTTTTTGCCGCAACGTTCGGCGTGGCACGTGAGCAACCCGTTTTATGAAAGAAAGTCATTATTGTTAATATTATACGTTCGCCCTTAGAATAAAAGAAAAAGACGAAATATTTTTGCATATCTACGCACAGAAGGTGGCGCAATGATCTTATGATTGTGAACGAACGCCTACTTGATGTTGTTTATCGTGTCCTGGTATAGAAAACATCCTCATGTCGCGATTCCACGTTAACGCAGCAAGTCGATGCCTCATCAAAAGCTCAGGTTTTAGGCACTACTTACGAAGATGAGCCTGTCTCGCCTACGTAGCACGCCCGCTAATGTCGTGCAGAGAGAGAGAGTGTCCCCATAGCACACGGTGTTGCCGCCATCGAGCCGGGAAAGGCACAGTGACCTTGAAGACTGGTTGAGTGCCTCGAAATGCCACATTTCATCTTTACTAGTCAACTAGACACGAGAAATCGCCTGTCTACTTCAGAGTGTAATATCAATTCACAGTTCGTCTGAAAATCGTCGTATTCCCCCCCCCTTTAAAAAGAGCCGTGGTACCGAAAGCATCAGGACCAGGTGAAAGGGTGCCTGCCCACAATACATATAGAATGTTCCAGCTATAACGAGGGCGCAATAATTGGCCTATTTAATACCTGATATACTATTCAAACATACAAATTATAACTATGAATCAATAGGTATAATTAGTTCTATTGTGCAATCTTCTAATATAAATCGTGTATTATTGGTTTGTTGGCGTGTAATAAACTAAGTCATTTTGCGTGCCTGTTCTTGGTTGTTTTATAAATTGTCTTCTCCTATGCCATATACACCATTCAGCGATACTGTATCCGCCGTAAAACGTTTTCATATTCACTGCCGTTGCATCACAGTCCGAGATACCCGCCTTTCCTCGTTGTCGGAGATCGTAAAGTTTAACAAATAAACAGAATATTATGAGTGTTGTTGTTCTGATATATTAATAAGTCGCTGAGCACACCTGATCTGGGTTATTTTGATCTATGTGCCTCCAAAACACGACAGTTCGATTGTTGTTATCTGAAATTGCAGTAGTCACACAAGTAGGTATGACTTATATTGATTACGCGACCTATATCATATAATTTTAATCAGTCAGGATTGCATTTAATGTTCAACATATTTTAGTCATTACATGTACGGCACGTGAAACTATCCGATTTTTTATTTGAAATCTGAATTGTTTGATGATGAACATATTTTGACACAATGTTCTAGTTGTAGAGCAGTACGTTTCGTATATTCACACAATGAGTGAGTGTTCAAATGCTAAAATCTAAAAATAATATCATCGAACAGTACAAAGGGTTACAGATAACCTGTTACTGGAGCCGTACAATGACGGCGCCTTTAATTTGTATCAGAATATAATTCCACAGTTACGCAGTTTAAGGCTCAAAAACAAGCATAGCTGATATCATGGGGCTATCAGTAAACGCCATTTTCGATGAATATGCCTTCAGACATATAGCATTCATCAAATATTACGACGCATGTTCATCACAGCGTTTCAAACGATTAAGTCGCTGAAAATCTTCACCTGCGCGGTCGTCAGCGCAGTTGGTCGAAAATGGCAGGCCAACGCCATGCCAGGGGATCACAAATATCCGCCTTGGCTATTTGTTTCTTTCGATTGAACGATGACGTCATACCGGTGTTTTCCTGTTTGTGTCCATTGCACGCGGCGTTAAATATACGCCCTGCGCGTAAGCCCGTTCTCCGTCTCCTTTCAGTGTTCCTCTCCATCATCGCCACGCGACGGCACAAATGTTTTCGCGCCAGAACGTCAAGAATACGTGGTTCGATGATGTACATGACTTGAGGACACTGACGACGGCCCGAGTTTACTCTGCATTGATGATTAAATTAAAGATTACAGCGACATTCAATATTTTCGCGAATCCGAAGATCGGCCAGGCAAGTACTTGTTAACAACAGCATAAGCCTAAATTTTCGAGCTGTTTATTGCCCTTTCGTGCTGTCAGACCTGCATAACGTGAACAATATACGCTGTCATCTATCAATATAGCGAACGCCATAAAGGCCACATAGAGTCGACGGAGTTCATCGTCAGCTCGTGCGTAATGCGGCCATTTTTTCAGATATTTAGCCAATGACCCAACGCATGAGTGTGCTGTACGTCGAATCCGCTCATTGTTCCCATGGCGACTTGAATGGTTCTTGCGTTAGGTTTGATAGCTGTCATAAGTAGACTTTGAACTTGTTTGCCAGTACTTTGTAATTGCATTTATTGCTCTCTCATATCTACATATTGCCCGCAGTAGATCAGTTATTATAATCTACTGAGTATAGTCGCATTGTCATGAAGTTGCGCTGTGAGCATGATCAATCATATGAATTTATTGCCTATAAGATAGCACGTCATTTGAAGATAATTTGAATGAGAATGTCTTTCGGTTATTCACAAGATGATGCAACGGTTGGTTGTATCTGCCTGTGAGGCGTCTTGTCTCAACAGCTACACCGAGGCAAATATATACACCTTTACCTTAGCTCCTTCAAGATTAATAAAGGCACAAATAAAGAAAGAATGTGATGTGTACTTTGTTACTTGCAAAGAGTATCGTTCATTGTGTCGTCATATTCGAAATTTTCCATATAGTGGTATTTCAGCTAAACGTGCAATATCAGCTCGGCCAGCGCCACCGGCACTTCTTTTCACAGTCTTTACGCAGCGCCCGTTCGATACTCCATTAACCAGGGTCTGAGTCTAAATAAGACCGTTGTTTCAGGACACTACAGAAGAGAGGAAAACAGCGATCAATGTTTGGGGCACCTAGAGCCATTCAAACTAGTCTTCTGTAATGATGTTAATATTCACTTTTATTAACGAGTCTTTAGAGTTTTGTTCGTACGAATCGTTCACTCGATTATACTGTATGCCGATGCTACCGCTCACCAGCCAGCTGCGCGCGCGTTTACCATTGATGAGTAGATGTTGTGGGTGGCGTGTGTTCAGGGAGGGGGGGGAACAGCCTGCTGGAGAAGTCACGCTTCTGGCCCGAGCAGAAATTCGCTATCCGATTGTCTGTTCATTCCGGTTCCACTTAAAGAAACAAATGTCTCTTGCCACATGTTCCCATTCATTTACCACTTAAATACCCGGTACTTCGGTAGCCAAAACATACTTGTCCTCTTCCAAAGAATGCACGCTGGTCGTACGAGTTCCATGACAATATTCCGTCAAACACTCTGCCTTCATTACAGCACAGTTCTCATAAAGCTATTTAGTGAATTGCGTAATTTCAAGCGATACATTGGCGTGGCCAGTCCAGGAAACACTTAAAATGCATTTATAATTACAAGACATGAAATGTCTCATTAGTACATCGAATGCGCACTTACCATTCTGTTATGGCACCTACTGATGTCCCGTTGAGAGCACAAGATTTCCACTGCGAAGACGTGATGCTGGTGGCAGTTAATCATGTTGTGATTACACCCCAGATCGTGGTGATTCGGTAATCCAGTGTACCTGTCTGTCTCCAGTTCTGTCTGTGCGTGTCTGCGTTCGTTCCTCCCAATGAAAGTTCCTTCCACGATCCAATCGTTAACCAGGTGTAATACAACATGAAGATGCTCATTTAGAAATAGCGTAGTATTCGAGTGGTCCATTGATGTAATGCTGTATATTTTCGCAAATAGTATCAGTGAACGATTATTATTCCAATTTGTAACACTCTGTTGAAAATACGTATATGTATTACTGTCTTAAACTATTATCTTAGTGCATTGAGATATATAGTGTAAAGCTTCAACAAGACTCAAAATCTATTCAAAGAGTTGTTGATAAAAAATTTGCCTCTTCGGAACAATTTGCCAGTTACGGTGATTTGGTATCAGTAGTATTAACATTACCTCCAACATGAATTAACTGAAGAACTCAGGTTTCGATTCGTCGCTAAAAAATTTGATGTCCACTGTAGTCAAGGGGTGACTCCACCCTGAAAGCCCATTTGTTTTTCCACACTTAATCTCCAGCCTGGCCTGAAATCACCCTCCCAATTAACAGTAAAATATTACCATCATTATACCGGGTGTTTCAGGCAAGACTTTCAAGAATTAAGGGTGGTAGAGAAAACAAATGAACTTTTTTCGGAACAAATTCACTGCCAGATACGGTGGACATCAGAAATTTTAAAGAACGTACTAACTTAAAATTTAGCTACAGTTCCCAGTCAGAAGCCTGGGTTTATTTTGGTTAATTTAAAAGTTATTTAGTAAATGTTAGAGTAATATTTAGCTAATTAGTATGTTGTTTTTTGCAATGCAAAACGTCCACCGTAACTGACAAATTGTTCCCGGGAAAAAAAATTTTTGTGAACAACCCTATTTTTAGATAAATTTTGGAAGTCTTTGTTGAAGCACACTGTATATCTCCAATGCACAAGATTAATTGCTGAGATTAGTTTAAGACGGTAATACATATACATTATTTTCCAACATTAATTTAAAGAGTGTTACAAATTAGATATGTCGATTCACTGATGCAACAATTAAACACGCGAAACAAAATGTAATATATCTCCACAGCATTTACATTAATGGACCACTTAGAATGTACTGCAATGTCTCAACGTGTAAATCTTCTCATGTTGTATTACACCTGAGACTGCGGTGGATGAAATTGGAAGAACTTTCAGTAGAAGGAACAGACACAGACACACACAGACAGAACAGACAGAACAGACAGAACACACACACTGAAAGTTCTTCCAATTTCATCCACCGCAGTCTCAGGTGTAATACAACATGATTAGCTACCACCAGCTCGCCTGCACTCTCACCGTCTTTTCACTAAGTGTAAATCTTGCCGTATACTCCAACAGGACATCGAAATAAGGTTGCCGCTGCTTAATGGAGACTGAATAATTAAAGTCGCGATTAGGTCATGCGTTTTACTCTAATCTCTCCTTGAGACTCATTCATGTACGTAATTATAAATGCATTTTAAGTGTTTCCCTGGACGGTACACCAATAGTCAAAATCACTACTCGCGTATAATTAGTACATCGCTTTAGGAAATTACGCAATTCTTTCTGCAATAAGCTTTATAGGCTATTGCTGGAAATCTGATAAGGAGCGAAGTGTTTGACGAATAATTGTATCACTGAACTGGGCCGATTGCAGCAGAGCGAGTCGAGATCGTCTTCTTTGGGGAAAGAAGGTTTCACCAGAGATTAGTAACAGGTCGCTACGTCTGCTACCTCCGCTGTCAAGAGTCAACATCGAACCAATCAGCACCGCCGAAGTCGCTCCAGGCGACACAAAAGTGGTAAAGTAAAATAAGAACATAAACAATAAAAGAGAAACATTTGTTCTCCAAGTGTCCAAATTAGACCGAGAATGGAACAGACAATCGGATTAGTACTCGGCGAGGCGTACTCCGCGCTCGGGCAAGCGTGACTGCTCCAGCAGGCGGTTCCAGTCACCCCCCTCCCTCCCCCCCCCCCACACACACACAGACACACACACTCACACCCACAACGTTGCCTAATCAAATAGACGCTGCGCCGCCGCATTCAACCAAGCGATAAGCCGGTGGGCGGCGCCGTCGGCGGCGCGAATTTACTGAGCATTATAATCGAAATGACATTATTCGACGAGATCAATAAATGGTTACGAACAAAAATTTCTAGAAATAAATTCAATAAAGAGTGGATAATAACATCATTACAGAAACTAGTTTAGTGAATACACAGGTTGCCCCAACAATTGATCGCTGTTTTTTTCCTCTTTCTTCTCCTTGAATAATTAAAGTGATGTCACAAAACGGCTGATCTGGTGGGGGTGCTTATTTTAGACTCAAACCTAAGTTGTAAAATGTCGTGTTTTTAAATGCATTTGCTCGGTGAAAAGAAAGTGCCGATTTCGTGTTCGCGCTGGCCATGTCGAGCAGTGAACTACTTTCAGTGTTTAGCTGAAATACCCTCTATATGGAAAAAATTTTCGAATACATGAGCGACGCAACAAGGCTGATACTCAAAAACTTTTACAGAAAGGTAGCAAAACACACATCACGATAACTTTTTCTTTATTTGTGCCTTTGGTACAATATTGCAGAGGGGGCTAAGGCAAAGAGCGTACCATATTTACTCGAGTAATAGCCGCACTATTTATGAACAAGGCCCTTCCGTATACTTTCCCACAGAACACATATACAGCCAACCATTGCGTCGCGCATAAATAACATAGCGAATAACCAGATCGAGAACACGATTCTCCATACAAATGCAATCTTCACAGAAGGTATCTTCGCACGAAAACATTATCTCTGTCTTGTAAACAGCTAGAATCATGATGCTGATCGCGGTGATTGGCAACCTGCGTGCTCCGCGGAAAAGCGAACCCTCAGGTTTTCTTCATAAACAGTGCGGCTATTGCTCGGGTAAATACGGTAGGTGCCTGACAAGGCCCTGGCCCCTTGTGATCTACTGCGGACAACAAGCGGACAAACCATAAAATAATGAAAACAATATATGTAATTACAAAGCATACGCAATATGAAACAAGTTCAAAGTCACACTGTGTTTAATATCAAAACCTAAGCATAAGGAATACATTCAAAGTCGCCATATACTCAGCCCAAGCCTTGAAAGGCTGCCCTCTGTTGCGTGTGGAATCCCAGCGCAATGGCGGACTAAAACCACAATGACACGGCACACTTGATGCGTTGGGTTAAATTAGGAGCCAAAAACATATCCACAGAAAAAGGTGATGAGCGCAGTGACGTTGCACTTTTGAAGCTGTTTGATGGACTCGTCGACTCCTAAGCGTTGGCCGCTCTCAAACGTTCGCTATCTTATGGAATGATTTGTACGTTCCACGATGCCAGTTGTTCCGCCATTGTGCAGTGGTCCCGACCTTTTAAGGTGCAACCCCACCGATCATGTCAATATGCTTGTTTTTGAGAGCCTTAAACTTTCTATGTATGCTATGGGGAATTGTATCCCTGATACAAAATTAAAGAGCTGCCATCCATTAACGACTCAATGTCTAGAAAATAGGGTTATCTCTAGCAGCCCTTTTTTAATTTATATTTTAGTGGATCTTATTTTTTTAAATTTTAACATTTATTTTCTCGAGCTACAGTTATCCAATTCATACGAAACGTTATATGCCTAGCCTATGAAACATTACAATGTCAAAAATTATGTATTTAAATAAATAAACAATTCAGGTTTCAAAGTAAAAAAATTAAGTTTAAAATAGGATTAGTTTTCTACGTTATAAAACGTATGTGTGTGAACTAAAGCAAATGTTGAGACATTAAAGTGCGAAGCGTATCCTGATATTGCATTTGATTAAAATTATATATTAATAGGTCGCACGCTTAGTCAATTATAGGGCATCATACTTTTCCCATTGAGATACGACACGCCGCAGTTTCGAGATAACAAACACAAATGGCGCCAGCTGATCAGGAATGGTTTTTAATCGTGTTTGGCGACGTGCACCGCTTGGAGCGCTATATGAAAGACCAAAATAACCCCAAAGGTCTGGGTGGCAGACGCTCGAAGGCTTGCGCGGAGCGCGGGTTAGTGATATCAGAACAACAAGCTTGACGCTGCATATTTGTTTGCTTATTTGTTTATTCAAACTTTACAGTCTCCGATAACAGGGAAAAAGGCAGATATGCTCTGGCTAACGTGGCCCGTCACCACTTAACAATGCTCAGGACGACACGAAAGAAACACTAATTAGAAACAATAAACAGTGAATAAGAAAGAAAAGTACATACGTTTTACACAGTAGTTACAACATCGCTGAGGTAGTTGGATATAAGGCATAGAGAAGGTATTTATAAACAATAGAATTATAACAGGCACACAAAAAAGTGATTTAGTTTATTACACATATGTTTAAATATGTATTTTGTTGCACATAGTAGAAGGTACTTTTTGAATAAATTGTTATACCTGTGGTTAGACGCATAGTTTTGAATAATTTGTATGTTTAATTAGTATATCAGGTATTAAATAGGCCAATTGTTGCGCACCGTAAGTTGCCCACAGCAAAGGTATTCTATGTGTATTGTGGAGGCAGGCGCATACGCCCGTATGTTCCGCAGTGCATTGATAGCTTTTCGATTAGAAAAGGACGCCGCAACCGGCTTTAAAGGGGGGGGGTGCAACGATTTTCGGACTTCGGTCAAACATTTGTGGGTGTTGCCCTCTGACACTTCTGAAGTAAAGAACAGAAAACCGATTTCGCCTGCGTGTCCTAGTTGTTGCGTAAAAAAAGATAAATATTGGCATTTCGGGCACCCCTCAACCCACTCCCAGTCTTCAGGGTCACACCTGGCCGCACTCCCAGTGACGTCATTCGGAGTGCCGTGTAGCTTCCCGTGTGCTATCTCGGGGGACGCTTCCTCTCCCTCTCTCTGCTGACATTAGCGGGCGTTATGCTGCAGCTTAGAGCCGAGCAAGGTCACGTAATCTTCTCGCCGTAGTTCCTTCGGCTGCCACTTGGGGCTGCAGGTGGGGGAAAAACATCGACTTTTGCTTTGCGATTATGCAGTGGAATCGCGGCATTTTTAATGAAGGATGTGTTTTCTCTATCCTCCGGGACACGATAAACAACGTAAAAATGACGAGATGCAGATTCTTTTAATCATAAAATCGTTGCACCGCCCCTTTAAAGCCTCTGATTTTGCCGCGGTGAAGATATCTTAAAAAATATTTCGTCTTTTTTCTTTTATCCTAAGGGCGAACGACGCATAATATTAATATTATTATTTTTCTTTTCATAAAACGGGGATTATGCGTTACCTACGCACGCAAACGTTTATGACACTTCGGTGTTCAATACTTGATGAATATGAATAGTGTGCCCTGTCAAACCCTAGTCTCGCAGAAATTTAATGACTATTCGGTGGAGAGGGCTGTGCGACGATACTGGGCTACAACATCTCTCACTTAACATAAGCATACTCACTAATATCACACACTTGGTCCCTGACTTAGAAGCTTCTTGGCTGCGGTGATTTCAAAGATAACAGCGGATCATTTCTGTCAGTGTCTGCACAAAGCTTGGGGATGCTATCGCGAAGATCAGTGTTGACGTAGACGTGGGGTGTAATCTTGGCGGCAGCGGATAACGTGGCCGCTCGTTCAGGTTGCAAGTGGAGAGAAAAGGGGGAAGGGGGGGGGGGGAGTTTACCTTATTTTTTTGTAATCTATTTCGCGACCGCCATTGCGTGAAGAAAAAAGAACGATTGCGTGATGCCTAGGTTACAAGTGTCAAGGATTTATTCTAAGCGGTATTTAAAGAGAGTAACAAAAAATTGCTTCACTGCCCCTTTATTAAATATGGTGTATGTCCACTACAGCCAATAATGTACAAGTTGACACAAACTAAAGGTGTAAATAATATTAAGATTTTTTTTTCTGTTATGCTAAATGAGTTTTATACATTTTTGTAAGTTCCGCCATAAAACGTGTATCAGAATTGCGCATGAAGGCCTTAATTATTTTTTAACGTGGAACACGACACATCGGAAGTTCATATTTATGGTTTGTAGTTTTAGCAGTGAGTTTAAAAGACTTATAGGGTATAACAAACACAACACATAAAAAGGTGAAACAACCATAGTTTACTTCCAGCGTTTAATTATAGCCAAGCCAAAAGAATACACTAAAATGCGCCACTGAACATATAAACTAAAACAATCATTTAACACAATACGCACACAGTGAAATGCACAGAAAACACTCATCAAATACCATGTGTTAAAAATACTCGACAACAGCTGGCGATACACATTGACAAGAAAGAAGTTATATGCACCTATTTTCTTGCAACCCTTAGTGAAAATCCATGCAGCCCTGAAATGGCTCCTACATGTTGACAAGCCTAGTTATTACGGGTACAAAAATTATAATATTATGACGCAACTGCCGTCCAAGAAAGTACTGTGCAGCACGTGGAAAAATTATCATTGCCATGACAATTGCATTTCAAATGGCTAAAATGACAAAACTCGTTCGCTAAAATGACAAAACTCGTTCATAAGGCAGAGTCTTAAAGCCTTACGCTACAGCCTACAAGAGATCCATTAATATCATATACTGTCTGAACTCTCAAGATACAACAGTTGAATGTCAGCACAAAAGTCAACCTTGGATGAAAAAACAAAAAGTCAACGCTGCATGCACACAGATTCCTGACCCGATACATATTTTCTCCCAGCGCGCTCATGGTGCGATCACTACCACAGGACGTAAGCACAGAAGTCTAACATACATTGGCCCATGACAGAATGCTCTAATTCGGTCAATAACCGACATCTTATAGTTTTCATCATTGCTGCAGCTGTGAATCTCGCAGTGATATGAAAACATCTGCGGAGTGTTATAGCTCCGCAAAAACACTTCGCGTAACGGTGTTGTCATGACTTTACAGCTGGAACCTTGTGAATGGTATCGTTTCGCTAAACATGCTACGGTATTTCAGTTCAGGTGAAATATTCAGGTCGACGCAATGTCACCTAAAAGGTTGCAGAGATGTTCCTAATCAAAGCTAGCAGTAGATGTTTGCCCTTTTTTTGCTTCTTTTACTTGATATTTTGTATGTTTTAATGCTTGGAGAATACGAGGTGGCTCTCGTATTTCTAATTTATAAGGAACACGGGGGTCGATGATCTCTGGTAGCAAGCATTTTGTAAAAGAAAAGTGACTGTAGAAGCATGTGTTAATTTCATAATTTCTCACCACGCTGGACAACTTCAATATGGGTGTCGCCTGAGATCCATACTACCAGAACGCAGCCCCTACACTTTGAAATGTTAACTTGTCCTTGAATTTGAAAAACAAAAAACAGTGTCACTTCTTGAGGCCCAGCTTTGAGTCTGGTCTAGAATGAAAGCAGAAATCTTTGCATATTTTGGACAATTCAAGCAAGTCTTGTCGCTGTCGGGGCACTTCCCTTCAATGAATCCGTCGTCTCCGATAACACCATCGGTAAAAGCCGCAAGATATCTATGTTCTATGTTCACAAATAAACCGCATCTTTCTACGACGTTGTTTGTTTGTTGCTCGTACTCCCGAATTCCTTTGAGCTCATTGTAATGACCGCGCTTCATGGCGGGTGTCAGAACAGGTAACGCATTGAGAAGGCGGTGGACCAGTTTGAGGCAGAGCGTCATTGGTAGGCGCTTGCGAACCATTCCGAACATGTGAGCTGTCAGGCGATCTCTTCTTTCGAGAGTCCACCTTTTATTTACAGGCTGCCCCACCGTTGCTTCTCTCGAGCTCATGTTGTTGAGGGCCAGTGACTTGAAACATGGCAGGTTTTCTTTTGACCTTCGCTTGATCAGGAAGATCTGGTTGACGCTGTTCAGCATTAAGTCCGTAATGTGTGCCCCATGCAGCGTGTTCACCTTGGTCTTCCACCGAGGAGTCGAGCGTGATGCCCTGGATGATGCGGCGGCCAGACGTTTCTCTTCACTTTTCGAAAGTACCGTTTCACGTAGAAGGAGTAGCGGAAAGGGCGCCATCCACACTTTCCCACCGTTGTACGAGATTGCTGCTCCGACACTCCGTCTTTGGTACGGCCCTCTTTGCTCGTGGTTTACGCGCTTTCCGCCAGAAAATTTAGAGACTACAGACATGTAGTTTTGCGCCAGATTACTGGTGGAGTTCTCAGTAAGTGAGTGAGCTTTGTCTGCGAGATTATTCGTAGTCCTCCTCAGGTCTCTTTGTAGCGCCTACTGTAAATCTTCAAATGTGGTTGATGCTTCCTGCTGATTCTGTTGACAGTAGTGTTGGGAGCAGTTGTCATGAGTTCCAAATATATGTCTCGGTTCATTTCGGAGATTGCTCGCATGCTCTTGAGTTGTCTGCTTGAGCGCATGGGTTGCAGAGGTACCTCCCTTGCCGCGGCTGTCAATCTTTCAATTTTTACATTTGTCAAATGCTTTCCGTGACTTTCTACTGAGCTCCTAATGCCGTAGTGTGACTTGGTGTAGTTTTTATTGACATGGTTAACGCAAGCCACCTTTGTTATCATCCCTCCATAATCAGCACTGGTTTTGAGGGCCTTCTCAACATTGGAATCTCCTTCTTCAAAATTCGTCTGTATTCTAGGCCATGCATCTCGCGGCTTTTTCTGGAATCCTCTGGCGATCATATCAAACACCAATGCAGTTGAAGGCCCGTCCCAGTTTTTGAAGCAGGCGTGATTTCATGGAGTCGCGTTCTTGCTCATCGTAGAACTTGCAAGTACTGCAATACTTCTTACAAACAGAGAGGTATAGGATTTTGTTTGTTCGTGAACCAATGATGACAGCAACACCCCAGCTTGACGTGTGTCGGTGGCCGTAACTGCGGTGGGCCCATCCAGCATCGACGACGACAGTTATGTACGGCAATCCATCCTCAGTGTAGTCTCCGGTTTCGCATGCCATTCTGTGCTCTTCTTTTCCAGCCGTGACCATTTCAGAAAGCAAAATGTGGTTCTGACTTCAGCCTTATGCTCTCTTCATATTTTCTGAATGTTGAAGGCGACATGCAAGGAATGTTAAGGAGAGAGAATAATTCTTCTATTGAGCTGAATCCATTTCCGGTGCATAACGTGCCCATTGCAGCTGCCTCATTGATGTTGGTTCACTTCGAGTGCTCCGTTGAAATGACCCGTTCTTCATAGCAGTGCGTGCACACAAACGTAAGCCAAGAGCATCAGCCTTGCCTTCGCTTACGTAAAAACCGAAATGTGCCACGCGCATCCTTAGGGCAATCATGGCGTTCAGGTTTACGGATTTCGGTAATGAAATGCCCAGCCAAAACTATTCATCTACCTTCGATTTGAAGTTCGCCCAGTGGAGGAGTGCAAACCGGAACTGTGTACGGTGACTTATCATTTGAGATAGAGGTGGAGCTGCCATCGCTTGGATTTTTGGCGATGATGCTCGGCAGATTAAGTAGACCCGAGGTTGATGAGCTTGATGATGACGTTGGCCCTGGTTCAGAACAGGCTGTTCGACTTAACACGGAGCTATGAAATTGAAACGAAACATTAGCAGAATACGTTAATATGAATTATAGCATCGTCAAATTGAGCAAAGAAAAAAACATGTTTCTCTCATTATTTGGGTTTGCACGCTATCTCACGTCGTGTTTATCTGTGAAATAAGAAAAAAAACATCATGCTTAATTTTATTTATTTATTTATTTTTCTATTTATTTATTTATTGGTGAAAATTACCGGCCGCCTATGAAGAGATCAGAGGCAAAAACAGTAAGAACACTGCTAGAAGAAAAACCAAACATCGCATAAAAACAAAATTATGTACAACAAAAGTAAACACGAAAATAAACATAGGTTAATCTGTGCTCATATATGAGCAAGCTATACGCGCAGTATGCATGTGACACAAAAACAACAAACGACCAAGAAATAACAGCCATAGAATACAAGGTACACAATTTTTCCAGTCGATCTAGAACCTTGCGTCGTCATTGATGAGTGACTGGAGGCCGTCTGAGAATGCATCAAAGCAGTCATTGTTTGTCAGCTTTGACGGAAGCTTGTTCCACTGATTAACAGTACGTGGGAAAAAAGCTATACATGTAAACATCACTGTGACTGAAAAACTCATTCATCGTTTTGTCGTGTTTATTTCTAGATAATAGGTTAGAGTCGACTGCAACATACTCGCTTGACGACAGACCATTCGAGCTGTTGATAAGGTTCTATCAAAACTTCAGTCTGTTAATTTTCCTTCGTGTAGCTAGCCGCGGCAAGCCGGATAGCTGGTAGATCTCTGTTATGGTTGATCGCCCATAGTAACGGTTGTAGACAAATCGCAGCGCTTTCTTTTGCGTCTTTTCCAGTTTATTAATACAGACTTGTGATTGTGGATCCCACACTGCGTCTGCGTACTCGAGAATGAGTCGGATTAAACTTTTAGAAGCCGCCAATCTAGTTGGGGGGAGGGGGGGGGGGGGGGGCAGTAGCGTAAGTTTCTACGAAGAAAAACCATAACTTCCTTGAAGCCCTCGTTACTAAATCTCTAGAATCCGGGTTCCAGCTGAGGTTTGAGGTAATTGTTGTCCCAAGGTATTTGTACTCTAACTTTTTGCAAGGTAGTTCGTCAATTGTGTAAGTGAATAAAACTGGCTGACTCTTGTTAGTGACTGTCATGTGGGCGCTCTTGAATGCATTGAGCACCATTTGCCAACGCTTACACCATGATGATATTTGCGATAGACAGTCGTTTAGGTTGACTTGGTCAGAACCACACAAAATGTCTGTAAACACGACGCAGTCATCCGCGAAAAATTGACACTCTGCAGAAGGATTAGCTGTTTCAGGGTCGTTTAAAAAAATTAAAGAAACAAAACAAAAGAGGCCTAATTACTGCGGTACACAGGAAACAACGCGTGTCTTTGGGACTCACGACCATTGATGCTTATGAATTGTGTGCGATTGCTCAGATACGGGTCAAGCCATGCAACTGTTTATGATTATTAAGGATGCATTTCAAAATGTCCAATAGCTTTGGATAGGTTACGCGGTCGAACGCCTAGCGAAATCTAAGAACATGACGTCTGCTTGACCGAATTTATCTGTATACCTGCCATCACGTGGATTGTATGCAGAAGCTGCGTGACTGTAGAGAAGCCGCGCATAAGGCCGTGTTGCTCCGCGCGGAAAAGTATGTATTTTTTTCAAAGGTAGCCATTAGATGATTGCATAAGATGTGCTAAAAACCTTACCACTACTGCATAGTAAAGAAACTTGCCTGTAGTTCCGTACTTCTATAGTACTGCCGGATTTGTGGATTGGGACTATTCTGGCATTCTTCCAATCGCTAGGAACCACGCCGGTATAAAAACTATGATTGTAAAACATGCAAATATTCTGAGCACCATTCAGCGTATCTGCGGAGAAAGATATTCGGAATCCCGTCTGGCCCGCTGGACTACTTGTTGTCGAACCGGAGAAAGTGTAAGAAGATACCCTCTTTAGACACAACAACGTCCGGAACTCTGAAGTTACTATTGCTATACAATGGTATAGTTGGTAATTGTCATTAGTGTATACGTGTAATAGTATATTGGATAAATAAAACCTACGGATAAAGATTATTTTTTGTCTCGTCAAAAACTACATGGTTTTTCCTTTTTTTTTATATAGACGAGCTTAAAAAACAAACCAAAAGCGAATTAGGCACTACATTGCAGCCGTGAGGTCGGGCTGCCCATTTATTGCGGCATGGTTAGCGCTGTAGATGAAATATTTAGCCGGTACACTAGGAAACTTAGCCTTTGGTGTTTAACATGCATCACACAGTAGTGTTACAAGACCATAGGCCGGTACGATGCTCTTCGAGATTGAAGGGGCACGTGCAAAGATCGAGCCGGAGATCCCTGCAATCCGCAGTGCGAATATTCTCCTTACCGTCTTTGAGGTATGATGCGCCCCAAAATGCTCGAGCAGCGACATTCTTTGTCAGTTATCAAAAAATCTGAACACGCACATTTTCAACAATCTAAAATTATAACTACTCGAAATATAGTGACGATTCTGGGATTTAAAACGCTATCTTATCATCGTTTGGTTGTCGGTGAATAAGAATACTTTTGTCTATGTGTTGAAAACCTCTCAATGGTCGGAAACCATTGCATTCCCGGGTGGCCGTTTTGGTAAACAACTGCTGGAATGAGCAGCTTGCAACAAACTCTACACTAGAGCACCGCACGAGCCGGAATTCACAGGCCCGGTCGACTCGGCCAGGTGGGTACACGGCCCGAGCCCGGTCCGGGCTCAACAGGTTTTAAAATGAGAGCCCGCCGACAGGTTTAAAATCTGACTACGAGCGCGCGGCTCGTACCGGCAGTTTTGCAGACGTGATCCCGATTAAGTTTTCCTCCCCGACCTGACAGGGGCCATATAAAAGAGGGACGAGTCGTGTTTTGAATATTTTAAAACGTTTCCACACCCAACTCGGATTGGTTGCATTGGGTGGCCCCGGCTTGGCGGGAAGGCTTGGAGAGGTTGGCTTGGCCCGAAATAATTTTGTAACAATCCCGAGCCCGGCCCGGCCTTGAGAGATACATGCGCTTCGCGACCCGGGCCCGGCCTGCGGGTCGGTCAGGGCTCGGGCTTTCGTGCAGGCCCGGGCCCGTGCAGTGCTCTACTCTACATTCTCCCGCCATAGGTTCTTTTCTCAAATTATTACGTTGCCTTCGTCCGAGGAAGACGCACATACTTTCCAACATTGCAACACTTCGTGGTTTTTTATGTTACTTAAACGAAACGTCTTACCCCCGAGATCTGTAGAGATTGCTTTCGCTGCTGAAGCGGCAAGCTTGTGCCAGTGGCTTTTCTGCTTCCTTGCTCTTGTCGTTGTTGATGGGAAGATATAACTAAGGGGTGACCATCAGCGTTTTACGTTAGCTGCCGCGGTTCAAAAGACATCTGCTGCTAACACCTCATGCAGTTGATCAGCGGTGTGCAAAAACGCTTTCAAGATTGTGACGTTCGCCTCGGAAAGACGGGGCCGACTGAACTTCGCCATCTGCGGCTCTCGCAAATATTTCGATAACCTCATCATGGAGCCAGTACATTTATAGTTTGTCTGCCCCAGCGATGTGCGACACGGCTACCAGGCTACGGCCCGCCGGGTCCAACCACGAGCCCGTTAAAAACGTGATGTATTTGTCAGACGTATCCACGAAACACTGTACCAAGTGTATCTTTAATTGGCTCATGATGGCACCCAACAGGCCGCAGCTTAGGCTTTAGCCCATCGCGGGATGCAATAAAGTATACGTGTTCGATGGTTATTCGAATCGCTACAGAGGGTATGCCCATGCCCGACCCTTATGAGTTCTCTCCTGTTTCATTTGGGCCGTCCGTGTCGCCAAAGTAGGGGGCGGCGGTGTCTCCTTTTAGATGTTGTCTGCGGATTTTTAACCTGTTCGCCCTCACTCCTAAGAATTAAAGGAGCGGTGCAACGATATTCAATTGGAATGTTTTTCACTTTGCACGAGCTTACTGGCACTACTGGGACTCAAGGATACTCGCACGCAACGCCACTGGCCAAGAAACTCCTTTGTTGCGGTGTAATTTCAAGGACAAAAGCCATCATTTTCATTCAATCTCTCCTTTGCAAAATTTGATGACGTAACGTGGGGATCGCAGTACACCCAAATGACGATTTTTGAATGCGGTTCATAGATTGGACCCGAGCATTGCGTGGGCACTCGATTTGGGCTCGTGATAATTACTAGCTCGAGAAGCATTCGGGTAGTAGGCCCGTGTCCAATCGCTGCAACGACGACAATAGCCGAGCCATAACAATGTCTGGAACTCAGCGCGTGTCCTGTGCTTTGCCAACCCCAGCGCGTGGCTATGATCAACCTTGGCGGCATATAATCGGCTCCAGATCACGTGGCCGCTTGTTCTGGCTGCGAGTTGAGGGGGTGAACGCTGCTCGTTTTTCTTTAATTTTTTTCTGGGACTTCTATTGCGTGGGGTGCAAAACGAACGCGTGTTTCATAGGTCATTAATGTCAGGGGTCCGTTCTAAGCGGTATTTGCGCAAAGTACAAAAAATGTTGCATCGCCCCTTTAAAATTGAAACCACACACCAGATATTCCGTCAGTACCTTCCACAACTTTTGTCTTTGTGTCCTTGACCTTCCGCTGCGCTCAAAGCTAGCGTAAAACGAAGAACTGCTGCCGCGCACCTCTACAGCGGTGGCGCGAAATGTGTAAACTAATTTTGTAGCGTCGCCATTCATTTTTACGTGCTGTTTTCGTATGTGCGAACCCCTAGATGATCCACAAAAATACAAACAATACAACAGCTACACTGCCTAATATCCGCTCAACAGTTAACTACAAAACACAAATTTGTAATCCAACATTTTTTTTTTTATCTTTGACGACCCGCCTACACGTAATCAAATCACGCCAAATAAAATAGTGTCCCGAGTTATTTTGTCATCGTTTCTTTTTGTTTGCTATGTGTATAGTATGCGACAGCTCCTCCAGCCCTTTAATGCATTTACCAAACTGAACGTTGCAGAAACAAATAATATAGCATCTGAACATGTACCCTTTCTTTCGCTAAAAAGGAGTACTGAGAGTTATTCTGGAGTAGTGTTTGACCAAAACATGGTACAATAAAACCTCCATGTAGATAGGTATTCCCCATCCTCCGTGTTTTCTAAAAATAAACAGCTAAGAGGCCTAGAGCATGCTCCCGACAAAATAATAAAAAGAAATCCTTTTTGTGCTAAATATTGCCCTTAGCAAAAACTAAGACGTTTGAAATATACCACATTCTAATTTGAGTGTATTTGAAGTACAGCTCATAATTGTAAGTACACAAAAAATAGACCGAAAATACACACCTTTTTTTTTTACTTAGTTCTAAAATATATTTCTGAAAATAGTTTTAAAATGCCTTTATTTAAACTACATTTGAAGTTCTCTTCATGCGTTCTGAAATATGTAAATACTAAATTAGTAGGCACAAAATACCTTTCAATTAGATTTCTTAAAATATTAGTTTATTTCATGCAAAATATACTCCAACCCTAAAAAAAAGGCAGCGATCAAAAATATGTGCAGAATGCTCTTAAAATACCTGGAAATCGTAAATACTGTTGTGTTATACCCTAAGTACCTTTTGACTGCAATAATTTGGTAGTTTGACTTAAACTACCAAAGTATTGAAAAGCTCGCCTATCAGAAATTCACTTCAAGCAGATGTGGAGTACATTGAACTGCCTAAATACAACATTTGATTAGTTTGTCAATTGAGTTGTGCAGCATCGCACTGATGAATCAGAGAAGTTTATGTTATTGTTTCCTTTTTTCTATCAAGAACACACCTGATGAGTTTCTTGCACACCAATCACAAACGGGGTTCGGGAACTACAACCACAACACTTGCTGATGCTGGAAAGCTTCAGCAAGAGCTGTGAGCAGATATGTTTGGCGTGGAATTGTGTTAGCGCAATGTTAGTTCACTGAATGTGTATACTCGCCATTGTATGTGATGTGAGTAGTGACTTTAATATAGTGACGTTAATGACCATATTAAATAGTCAACTAGTAAAGAAAAGCAAAATTACTATTTTAAAGTGAAGAAACTAGCTTGACTCGCTTCATCCTGAGTGGTGCTATGCAGAGAAGCAATAACATTTCTTCTAGAAGCCGTTTTTGTGGATATTGTTTTAGCGACTGCGCCAAATTATTATTAGTTGTACCAATGCTTTTTAGTAAGAGATATCGTCCACGAACTTCAAAACACTGTTTCCCATTTGACAGACTCCCTAGGAGAAGATAGAATACTTAGAACCTTAATAAGTGCAGAGCTGGTCACCGGCCAAATGATTACCTTGAATATGTAGGCTATATAAGGCTCTAGAGCAGTCAACGGGACTGTGATTCAGGTGTTCAGTGCGTCATGGTGTTTGTGTTTGTGTTCGTTTCTGATGTGTAGTTGTGGGATGTATTTAGTAGAGCCTTCAAATACCACAGAAATACATTTACTAACAAAATCCAAAAAATAAAAAAATTGCGTAGCCGCTTTTTAGGACACAAATGACATCTTGAGGGGGAAGGAATTATATTTTTGGTATATCTAAAATCTTTTCTGATTAATATTTATGATATATTTTGAATACATTACGTGCGTATTTCGAATGCGGACAAAATAATACAGAATGAATACAAAATGAATATTCATATTCAATATATTTCAAATTCGTTTCAAGTACGGCCTCTTTTTGCTAAGGGTGGCGTTATAGATTAAAAAATGAATCTGTCATTTGCAAGTTAAAACAACTGGTGGTATAATAATAAAACGTAATAGTAGGGATACACCACGACCGCAATAACAGAAAAAAGAAAACAGATGAATTGTAAATTGATTTTCTCTTTACTATCACACCACCAAAGCTAGGGCAGTGGGACGTTTCGCACTTTTTGAGGACTTTCAGACGCTTTTGTTGTAGTTTTCTTTTTATCTCGATCGGATGGATGCTTCCGCTGCATGAGGGGCGGCGTAGTCTGTCGACGTTCGACAAAGCAACGCGCCTCGCTGGGGCACGTAATTTATTTCCAGGCCAATTCGGCGAGAAAAGAAAGCGCGACGCGTCATTTTATTTATTTATTTACATAGAAACCTGCGTCGCCGTTTTGGCATTATTGCATGGTACTTTTGTAGCGAACTTTTCTCGTTACTATTACACAAAGGAAGCATTTTTTTATTTAGCAAAAATAAAAAATAAAAACAATAACAGCCCAAACTCACTTAATACTAAAATATAAATAAGAAGCAAACACGCAACATACACACACACACCAGCACAATTTTAACATCAAACACCACTTTGAAAATTAGTCCAAAATACATCCTTTGGCAACTTGCTTCACTCTTCGATTGTTTTTCGAAAAAACGAAACGGCAAGAAATATTAGTACGACAAGACTATAGTAGGTTACGGGTCAAGAAGGTAGCGGCAAATGCCCCTCAAAGGGAATCATATATCCCTCCGCCACCTCCGCATCCAATAGCGTCCCACCGTTTCCGTGACGTTGCGGCCAACGCGCGAGGAGGGTCTTGCCTTTCTGTACATATTTGCTTTATCTTTCGACTTTGACTTAGCATTGTGGAAGCCACGAGAGGGAGATTAGAGTCTTCCCCCTCCGATGGAAACAAATACGACTTTCGGGGATTAGCTTCCCCCTCCGATGGATACAAAGGCTGCTTTCAGGGGCTCGGTTCCCCTCCGATGAATACAAAGGTCGCTTTCTTAAAAAGTGGGGGTCGAAGACAAGTTGGCACCACTCTGTGGCCATTATCTATCCATTGAAGCGGAACAAGGAGCGTTTCCAGTGAACTCTTCTTTCGACTGCGGAGGGATTTGAAACGGGCGCATCACGCTTGTGGGAGGAGCTTCTCCTACCTTCTTGACTTGTAACCGACTATAGGTTTGTATTATTCTTGGGTTGTCCTGCTCTTCCCGATACATAAAAAGGATCATCCAGAAATGTGTCCCTGCTGAGTAGGCGGTGATTGGGATATATATTATCAAGGAATTTTAACGTAAATTTTTTTTACCAAAAAGAAAGCTTTTTTTTTTTATACAGGCCATTAAGATGATGATCGAAGCATTAAAAAGGGTACTACACCCCTTTGTTACTAAGACGCAAAAAAAAGTTAAAAAAAAAACACTTTCAACCTTTCCACTCTGGTGAAGAAGGGAAGAGCAGTGGAGCTGTAGCTTCTGTTCTCGGCAGTGGCTTTCCAGGCGAGCGATCTGCTCTTCTTTCGCAAGGGAATCTGAAGCGCTCGACGCAGTGGAACTTTAGGCGATGGCGGATTCGCGGCAGTTGCGGAACCATTCGCGCTGCTGCGCACATCGCCGCTCGTTCCGTTCCCGCTCTTCTTCCTCCGTAGAAATGTTGGCAGTTTGATACTTTGGACCCATGTTACGGATTAAAAAAAAACAGGACGCGGGATGGCCATAAAAACATGATTTTCGTGTAAGGCTCGTCAAATTATGAGGCGCTGGAGAAATGCAGCCTTCTGCGTTAAGTCCATATTTCGAACTCTTTTTGTTCGCTTTCCGCCCATTGAAAAGCACGCGAGGAAGGGCCTTAAGGCCCGGTTCAGACACTTGCGTTTGAGTGCGTTTGACTGCGTTGCGGCGAGAACCGAAAGCGAGTCACCGGCACATCTGTGCTTCGTATGAAGCGTGGAATCCAATTCAAGGAATCTTCTTGGCACGCGATATAAGAAGCAGGAATGTCTGGTGTCTCGCTGCCGCAACGCAGTCAAACGCAGTCAAACGCAACTGTGTGAACCGGGCTTTAGAACGCACCTGGTATCGCAGCGCCGCGGCGTTCTTCCGCAAGATAAAGTTCGTCTGCGTTCCTCGCTGTCACCATGGCGACGAACGCCGAATGACTGGAAGCACACACGGTACGCCGCGTGAAGCCGACGGCGATCGAGCACCGGCGGAGGCGGTTGATCTGACATACCGCGTTCGGCTTTGGCTAGCAGACGGCGTTCGTAAAATGGCGTCAGCTGTTGCTGGCTTCACGCGGCGGTACCGTGCGTGCTTCCAGTCATTCGGCGTTCGTTGCCATGGTGACGGCGAGGAACGCAGACGAACTCTATCTTGCGGAAGAACGCCGCGGCGCAGCGATACCAGGTGCGTTCTAAGCGCTCTTCCGGCAATGGGCGGAAGGCGATAAAGAGTTCAAATAAGGGCTTAACGCAGAAGGCTGCATACACACAAAGAGTTCACGAAAATCATGTTTTTATGGCCATCCGCGTCCTGTTTTTTTATCCGTAACTAGGTCTAAAGTATCAAACTGCCGAAATGTTGCCGCCATCTATGAGCGACGGCAGTAACCAGTTGTCTGGTTGCCGAGGCTGGAAAGGTAGCCGCGAACTATGAGCGACGGTGGCAAGCAGACAACCGGAAAACACAGCACTCTGGACTGCTACCGCCATCTATGAGCGACGGCGGCAACCAGAGTGTTGTGTTAGCCACGGATGTCGACATTTGTTTGGTACCGGACACGATCCTGGGGAAATGCCTTAACAGCTCCGCTGTATAAAAAGCGACTCGCTTGGGCGCACGGTGCCGTCGGTTATCAAATCCTTCATCTTCATGACACCGCAAACAAACCGGATCGCACTTCGTAGGAACTTTAAGCTTGGAGAAACAAAACAATGACCAGGGTTGACAAAATCAAAGAGATGGCAAAATGCATACTTTATCGAGGCGCCATCATACACGACTTCATCCGCTCATGTCTAGGTCTGGATGACGATGCCAGCGCCATCTCATGTTCTAGAATCACACTAAGTGAGGGTGTCACCTTAATAGTCGGCACGCGAATTTCAGAAAGGAGTCTATAGAAAAATGAGAGAACCCGAAAGAAACACCATATGCATAGAGCATTACAAAGCAGCAATGAATGTACAAATACAGTAAGAACGAATTGTTAACTGTACATAATTTAAAATATTGCTGTAAAAGTTGTAAGTGAATAAACGCAGGCGAACTGGTTAATCAAATATATAATAAAAAACCCGAGACTGGGAACAGAGAAAATCGGACAAGCATGAACACCGTCGCAATCTCGATCTAGTTTTTTTGCTTTGTTTTTTTGTGTAACTGCAAAAGTATTTTTGAATACAATGAATACATTTTCAAAGTGGACAGAAACACTGATTCATGTTTCTAGAACAAATGATCGAGATGTTCTGGGAACCTGTTACTGTATACAATGAAGGAAGATAAATAGATGATCTACATTACTCTAAACAGATGTGCGATATAGTTTCTAAAATAAACAAGCACATACTTTCGAGTCTGAAATAAATGTCCCGCAGAATTGACATTTCGCTTTTAGCTTAGAGATAAAGGAAGCAACTGCCCTTGGATGGTTCGAAAATTCTTCTCTCGATCATTTTGATAAACTCGGAGAGCTTTGGGCGATTTTGAATACCCTGCACACACGGCGTATTCTTGTATTCCTCGGGTTTATCAGAAAAAATTAAGGCAAGTTTAAATTTATTCAACAGCGGATGTGTCGCGAACGAGGTTTAATGAGAAGTTCCCATCAGCTCTGCTTTTTGTTGTGATGTGGCGTGTTGGGCCAGTTGGTTTGAGATGAACATCTTGGGAAGAAACAGCGGCAAAGAATCTTGGAACAAGACTAAGGAACAAACACGACAGGACGGCGCTGAACTAACAACTGTTGTTTATTACACAAAAAGGGGGAAGGAAGAATACTGGAAGCCATCTCAATCAGAAAAAATAGACACACTCACACGTACCAACCAAGCAGCATATTATGTCACGATAGGCCAAATCAGTGGCTGCGTAATGTTCGTCATAGTCGATCGCAATTATACCCGAACTCTTCTTTCAGATAACGTCCACTGACGGTTCGCTGACGCATGTCCCGCCAAGTTCTGAGATAAAAAAAGGTCACGATGATTTTCTCTTGTCACTCTGTCTCTACTGTCTATCCAAAACAGTGACTTCACTAAAATTAGGCTTGCACTTGTGGTCCCTGCAGTGTAAAAGTAGCAACCCCCCAACTGTGGCCCTGGTGAATACTGAATGTTCTCTAAGTCTATCATTTAGGCAGCGGCCCGTCTGTCCACCGTACACCTTGCCACACGACAAGGGGATCTTATTAACCACGCCAGACACACAAGCCCCAAACGGCACTACATGCTTTTTGTTGCATTTCTTTTTAGAACGCTTTTCGGCAATAGTACCGACCTTTGCACATATCTGACCCATTTTTCGTGCGACAGAGAACACCACCGGGACAAGCGACCTCAAGAGGGTAGACATTGTGCCGAAGAGGGCAAAGTTTCGGGCCATGGAAATGTGCGAGAACCTGGCCTTGAGAAAGTTGGGGTAGAGCATTAAAAAATGGGAAGGCCTGCTCGTAGAAGTCTTTTTAGTGTTAAAACACATAAAGACTCATGCCCGTCTAGGGCAAATATAACTGAGAGATGTACTTGGCAGCGCCAATTGTCTTCTATACCTGCACAGAACAGTTGTCGCCCTTGGACATTGGAGACCCTTTCAGAGTTACTAATTCTGAGGCTGGTTCGAATTTCTTTGAAGGTAATAAGTTTAAATATTTGTCGGCATTTAGTATAGACGTTGAGGACCTATTTTATTCTCTGCCTCATGATCAGTTGTTTTCTTCAGGCAAGTCCTGTGTTGAGCGCAACGGAGAACTTGCGTTCAGAAATTCTAGCGGTGTTACCCTGGAAAGCTTTCAAGAGCTTCTAAGTTTTTACGTCAACTCGATGGTGGTTAGATAGGACAAGAAAATTTTTCTACAGAAAACGGTAGTTTGCATTGGATCCTGTATGGCCCCAATACTGAGTGACATCTATCCTGGCGAAGCGGATAGAAGTGTCAAAAGTGCTCTTGCAGTGTCCACCGTCAAAAACGTGTTTCGTTATGTTGACGATTTTTGGTTGCGTTTGAACGCGCTGACGGGAGTTGACACGCAGGCTAATGTACTTTCTGTTTTGAGAACTGTGGCGGGGGACTCGGGTTCGCGTTTGAAGAACCCAACGAAGGAGTTCTCCAATTCCTTGACCTTTCGTTGTACTTCGAAGAAAAACGTGTTTGTTGGTCGTTTAGTTCGCGCACAAAAAAGGCCATTCTGAATTATAGGTCATGCCACTTTAAATTGGTGAAGAGGAGTATAGCGGTCTCTTGTCTGGGGTCCGCCCTAAAAAGTCCTGCGTCCACTTGATGAAGGAAAGCTTTAACGGCCCGGTTAAAAGATTGAAACTCTCAGGATTTCCATCTGCACTTTTGACCGAGGTGGCGAGCTCCCTTTTGCAAAAAGCTAAAGGGAGGGAAAGGAAGACTGAATTCGACAAAAAAAAAAGAATGGTGGTCGCGCCCTATCTTCATCAGGTTTCCCATAACCTTAAACAAGTCGGAGGTCGCTATGGTGTCCCGGTGGTGTTCTCTGCCCCACAGAAAATAAGTCAAATATGTGCAAAGGCCGGTGCTATTGCCGAAAAGCGATCGAAAAAGAAATGCAACAAAAAGCACGTAGTGCCGTTTGTGGCTTGTGTGTCTGGCGTGGTTTATAAGATCCCCTTGTCGTGTGGCAAGTTGTACGTTGGACAGACGGGCCGCTGCCTAAATGATAGACTTAGAGAGCATTCGTATTCACTCAGGGCCACAGTTGGGGGTTGCTACCTTTACACTGCAGGGACTCACAAGTGCCAGCCTAATTTTAGTGAAGTCACTGTTTTGGATGAGACATAGAGACAAAGTTACAAGGGAAATCATCGAGGCCTTTTTTTATCTCAGAACTTGGCCGGAGATGCGTCAGCGAACCGTCAGTGGCGTTATCATGTAGGAGAAGCTCCTCCCACAAGCGTGATGCGCCCGTTTCAAATCCCTCCGCAGTCGAAAGAAGTGTTCACTGGAAACGCTCCTTGTTCCGCTTCAATGGATAGATAAGGGCCACAGAGTGGTGCCAACTTGTCTTCGACCCCTACTTTTAAGAAAGCGACCTTTGTATTCATTGAAGGGGGAACCGAGCCCCTGAAAGCAGCCTTTGTATCCATCGGAGGGGGAAGCTAATCCCCGAAAGTCGTATTTGTTTCCATCGGAGGGGAAAACTCTAAGCTCCCTCTCGTGGCTTCCACAATGCTAAGTCAAAGTCGATGGATAAAGCAAATATGGACAGAAAGGCAAGACCCTCCTCGCGCGTTGGCCGCGACGTCACGGAAACGATGGGACGCTATTGGATGCGGAGGTGGCGCAGGGATATATGATTCCCTTTGAGGCGCATTTGCCGCTACCTTCTTAACCTGTAACCTAGTGACGAACATTACGTAGCCACTGATTTGACCTATCGTGACATAATACGCTGCTTGGGTGGCGCGTTTGTGTGTGCCTATGTTTTTTTCTGATTAAGATGCTTCTTGTTTTCTTCCTTTCCCTTTTGTGTAATAAACAACAGTCGTTAGTTCAGCGCCATCGTGTCGTATTCGTTCCTTTACTCTTGTTTAAGTTTCTTTGCCGCTGGTATTTGTCTTTTGGGTGCGTCTTGGGCCTTGGGTTCTTAGCGCTCTTGGTTGTGATGAACCCGTTTTGGTAAGTGAAATAATCGCTAGGGGTAGAGGAGCCATTTATGTTACCTATCGACTACTGTATGAAGTTTTGACGTCGTACACGCGCTCCGCTATCCCACGGGACGTTATGATCTAGCCCGTGATGTCGTGAGCTCATGTGGGGAGCTACGCTTCGTCGTTCGAGAGCCAGCAGCACGCACCGGCGGTTGCTTGAGGACTAATAAGTATGCTAGGCTAAGTGTGACCCGCCGCCGACGGTTGCTTGATGACTAAGTATGCTGAACTGACTATTACTTGCCGCGGACAGTCACGTGCTACCTCAGGCGACCGTCGGCTGCAAGTGATACCTAGTCCAGCTGCTTCCGCTCCTTCCACATCGTGGTGCCGTGCAAAGGCGTCGGACTGCGGATCGCATGGTCCAGGGTGCGATTCCTGCGCGCTGACCTTCTGAATGAATCTCGCTGGTTGCGACTGTGTCTAGCTATCATGACGTATACAAATTATTATGACTAAGATTTATTAAATAAGCTTCGGATTCATATTCATTGCCTGCTACGGAGTATATATGCATGCTTTACGTTGTTTTGACCTGCGTGCAACACTGTTTTGTCTCACTTGAGTGTAACGCTTTTCTTTAAAATACAGCCCATAAATATACTATATGTAAAAAAACAATCATCAACAATAAAATGTTTCTTTTTTTTTTTGGCATTCAGACACCTGAGGCCATATAGGATAAACCTCAAAATCAGTTTCATGCCTTTTCAAATTGCCTGGAGACATGCTTCTGTCTAACCCGTGCGCACCTTTCAGTCGTAACCTTACGACGTAACGTTGGTGTAGACCAATGTAGTCTTATCTGTTGGTTAAATTTGAACATACAAAATTTGACCCACCGTCCACCATATGATTGCGAAGGCAAGGTAAGTCACGCAAAGAGTTAAGAGTTCCTGGTAGATGATGGGTGTTTTTAGTATGTGCCGCTCGCATATCACCTGTCCTTCAAATGACATACGTCAGGGTTTGGTCCATCCGCAGCCCAAGAGGTGAGGCCCGTCAGAGTTAAGCAGAAGCAACAGGATAATTATTGCGAAAACAAAAACGAAACAAATAAGGTTGGCGATGAGACCAATCGCTGTTTATTTATTTATTTATTACTTATTAGTACATACTGCAGACCACGTCGGTCCATGCATGACGGGCAAAAAGAGATATCGAACGCACACCAAGCGTGATAATTGCCGCGATAGCAGGGCTAAGCAGTATCGCGATACAAATGTATCGCGATAGTATCTTAGAGATACTTTCGCGTACCTCTATCTCTGTATCGAGACACATTCGAAAAATGTATTTGTATCTCAGTAGTTAAATACATGTACAGTCGGCACGGTATGAAACGCGAACAAGGAGCGCATGGTTTTCGACCCACCCTGAGTCACCTAGAGACGCAACACCGAAGGTTTGGATGCACGGAGCAAGAGTCTAACACATCGAAGGAGGAGCCATCTTCTTGCAGCTCCCATCTGGTTCAGGTGGTGCAGCATCTAGCGACAACCATGCACCCCTGTTCGCGTTTCATTCCGTGCCGACTGTACAATGTATCCCTTGTATCGCGATACTTTGCCAGACTTGGGTATCTCGTTACATTTGTTGCCGTTTTACAGGGTGACCTGAATGCCCACAACCCCCTTTGGGGAAGTACCCGGGTGACACTCGGGGAGCAATAATTGAACGGTTTCTTCTTTCTGCGGGCCTCTGCCGCATGAACAGTAAAGAGGCCATTTATTATAGTTTCACCACACACACATTCACATCTATAGACCTCTTAATCACATATGCTGTCATTCTTTCGCTATTTACATGGAGGGTTATTACCAACCCATATGGTAGTGATCACTATTCTGTGATGTTAGAGCTCACCCTTCCACCAGTAACACTTTCCCAACGTGCCCCACGATGGAAATTTAATGAGGCCGATTGAGAGGTCTATGGATGTGAATGTTTTTTCCTCTGTGACATATTCTCACAATCCCTCACGCTTTCCATAGTTCCACGTGGCTGGAAAATAGCTAACGTAATACCTGTTCACAAAACTGGTGATCGCCAACTAGTAAGTATATTGTCACATCTTTCTCACCAGTGTTTCATCTAAGCTCATGGAGCATGTACTTTACTCAAATATAATAAACTTTCTTGACTCTCATAACCTTCTTTTTGAACATTAGCACGGATTTCGTAAATCTTACTCATGTGAAACCCAGCTAACCGCCTTCCTTACTGATATTTATTCAAGCTTCGATTCAAATATTCAGACCGACGCCATTTTCATTGATTTCTCCAAAGCATTCGACAAAGTTCCACACCAACGTCTTTTAACAAAGCTTAACGATATTAATATTCACCCCTCTGTTGTTAAGTGGATTTCTGAATTCCTAATTAACCGTAAGCAATATTCCTCCGTTAACCACGTAAAATCTCCCACCTCTACCGTAACGTCAGATGTCCCTCAGGGAACCGTACTTGGCCCCTTTCTGTTCCTAACCTATATTAATGACCTCAACCTTAATATAGCTTCTTCTGTGCGCCTGTTCGCCGACGATTGTATGATTTACCGACCCATTCTTTCATGCCATGATCATCAGGCTCTCCAGGAAGACCTTGACTCCTTGAGTCTGTAATCCATTGGTGTGAAAAATGGCAGATGACGTTAAACTTTAATAAATGTCGATCCCTATCATTTTCTCGCAGTTCGCGTGCAACACCATTTTCGTATTACCTCACTAACACTCAAGTAATAGCATGGTCATCTTATACATACTTGGGTGTTCATCTCACCTCTGACCTATCATGGACTACTCACATAACTTCTCTTATTTGGGATACTAACCGTTCTCTCAGATATTTGCGCCGTAACCTCAAACTTGCTACCGTAAAACGACTAGCGTATACTACTCTTATAAGGTCGAAGTTAGAATACGCCTCATCTATATGGCTATATGGTCCCCATGGCAGTCATACCTCGCAAATAATCTAGAATCCGTCCAAAACAGAGCCCTTCGTTTTATTTATAACAACTACTCACCATATTCCAGCATATCAGGGTTACGCCAATCAGCTAACGTTTCTTCACTTTCCCTTCGCCGCCGAGTATCACACCTTTCTCTCCTCCATCGAATTTTTTATCACAATAGCTACATCAAAGAATCACTGCTATCACCTCCCCATCGTATTTTCCCGCGTCTAGATCGCCTATGCAAATTACGTCCAATTCGATCATCAACTGTTTCTCACCAGATGTCCACACTACCATTGGCCATCGAGGGTTGGAATTCACTGCCTCACAACATTAATACTAAATTTGTTGAAGCCATTACCCTTTCTTTATCTAACGTACTTACCCACGCAGCACAAGACGTTGAGATGACATCGAAATAAGGTCCTCGACGTTGGGCGACGTCGAAGTCCTTAACAAACTTTTTATCGACGGCATTGGCACGTCCACATGAGAGGTTCCGACAGCGTCAAACACGCGACGTAGTGACAACGTCATAAGCTTCACCTCGACGTCTTCAACTGTAATCGACGTCTGTTCGACGTCTTGTATGAGAAGTTCTTTGAACGTCGAGCACGAGACGTCATAAAAATGTCCTGAGCAACACCTTGACGTCTTCGACATTAATCGACGTCGGTTCTACGTTTTCTCCGGGAAGTTCTCTGAACGTCGAGCACGAGACGTTCCAACAATGTCCTGAGCAACACCTTGACGTCATCGACATTATTCAACGTCAGTTCTACGTTTTTTCGGGAGGTTCTTCGGACGTTGAGCGCGAGACGTCCCAAGAATGTCTTAGCAACACGTTGACGTCATTGGCGATAATAGACGTCAGGTCTACGTTTTCTCCAGGAAGTTCTTATAACATGGAGCGCGAGACGTCCCCAACAAGGTCCTGTGCAACACCTTGACGTCATCGACAATATTCGACGTAATTTTTACGTTTCTTTTGGGAGGTTCTTGTAACGTTGAGCGCGAGACGTCCCAACAATCTCTAAGCAACACCTTGACGTCATTGGCAATAATAGACGTCAGTTCTGGAAAGAGAACGTTTTCTCCGGGAGGTTCTTTGAACGTTGAGCGCGAGACGTCCCAATAGTGACTGAGCGAACACCATGATCACCCTAAACAAGCGCCTTATAGAGCCCGAGGTGCTGTCACATCACTTCTAAAATTTCTCGTCAATGTCAGCATTTTTTATACTGTGCATGCAATCCACATTTCAACCTGGCTTAGCTGCTGAAATCTCTTACAATATTATCATTCTCGTGAATGTTTTTTAGCAGGAATTGCTTAAAAAGCCGAGAATCCACAACAACAAAAAACAGGATTTAGCTCGAAGTCAGCGGGGCTACTAACAGCATTTTTAGCGTTTCTAACTTAATATCAGCGTCTTTGAAGCTGTAAGAGAATGACAATAATGTAAGAGATTTCTGCACCTAAGCCAGGTCGAAGGGTGGACAGCATGCACAGTATCGAAAACGTTGTCATTGACGAGAAATCTTAAAAGTGGTATGACAGGTCCTTGGGCACTATAGGACGCTTGTTTAGGGTGACTCCGAATTACACCCAAAACTGTCTAACCATGGAAGTGGCACGAAATTACCGATTACTAGGAAGAATGACGAAAATAATCCCTGGAGAAGGGGACAAGAGGGACAAAGGACAAACACAAATTTCCAGACACAGCCAACGTTTATAGATACTTCTCCAGTTCCGTATCTCCTCGGCGCGCCTGTGGGGAGGAGGCGGCCCGGCGCGGTCCCTCCACCGCAGCGCTGCGGTCGAAGGTTGCGTCATCAGGACGATCGCCGCTCCCTTGCGCGCAATGTTCAGCACGCCTACTGCAGCCCGGGATCTCGGCTGATTTCGCGAGTAACGCGCTATTATTTTAATTTCGGTCGTTTTTGAACAGAAGGTAACTTGCAAATGATGTAACACCGAAAATAATACGTACGTGCAAGCGGTTCAGCCTTGGCCCGCAGCGGTTGTCACTATGCTTGGTTGCCTCACGTCGTCAATAAAAACGAGCGAGACGAGGATCGTTCGCGCGGTCGGTATGAATTTATTCCATATATTCACAGAACGCTCGTAGTAATTTAATGTCGCAAAAAAAAGCTGCGCGTCGCAATCGCGCCGTCCTGGGCATTTTTTTTCTTTTTTGTCTTACAAAATATATCGATCTTACCTATGCTATTTTAGAAGATTTGCTCAACTTGCAATTTAGTAAAGTATCTACAGAAACTGCTCATTCACAACACATTACACAAGCCGTAACACAATCAATTTTATTTTGCTAACTCGCAAAATAAAAAAGGGCTTCAAATCACGCGCAAAACAAAGCCTGTTACAGTTAAAGCTCCACTATGCAAGCTTGGCCTTTTTCCTTTCTCTTTGGGCCCTTATGGCACTATCGTTTTCTTGGCACTTTTTGCGTGCGAAAAAGTGCATACGTCACGTCACAACGAACGTCGTATCACAAACCGTCAAAAGCAATCACACACTCGAAGGGCAGAAAACCAACAGATCACGTAACAAACAGCGCGAACAGCGAGCGAAAATGCAAGCCCAACCACGTAACCGGAGCTGGCCTGGCCGGCACACACGCGCAAGCTTCGATCGCAGCGCCCTCTGCAGTCCCTAGAGATCGGTCGCGCCCGCCTGGAGAGCGGCAGTTCGGGAACTGGAGAAGTATATCTATAAACGTTGGACACAGCTAGGTGACTGGTGACTTACACCGTTCCCATGATTCTTGGACAGCGGGCCGGGGCGCTTGGGGGATTTAGCAAATGGGCTATTCCGTCCGAATATGCATGCTTTCGCGAGCATACCTTCAAACGACGAAGCCACAAGATTCGGTTGACTCCATGGTTCCACGGTGACCCATGTCGAGACCGGTGTAAATTGACATCCCGTTCAGTCTAGACATATGCTCGACGTTTTATGGTCGTTAAATGGGACGTTATTACAATGTTGACATGACGTTATCACAGACGTGCGCTCGACATTTTATGTCGTTAAATGGGACATTATTTTATCTTTAATGACGTTTTCAATTGACATCCTGTTCAGTTTAGACGTGTACTCGACGTTTTATGATCGTTAGATGGGACATTGTGTCAACGTCGATATAACGTTATCAGTTGACTTCCCGTTCAATTTAGACGTGCGCTCGACGTTCTAAGGTCGTTAAGTGGGACGTTATGTCGACGTAAAATCCACCCTTTTTTCAGACATTAGCCTTTCCATATTACGTCGAAGGGACCTGACGTTCAGACTTTCGACGTTCTTTTGACATGTGGTTCCTGACGTCATCACCTTCTTTCAACGTCTTTTCAACGTGTCTGTGCTGCCTGGGTAGCTAGCTTACCGTGTTATAATTGTGTTTACTGTTCTATCTTTTTTTGTTCTATTGCGCCCCCACGGGCCCTCAAGGAAAATAAATGATGATGATGAATGAGCTCGTTTTGAGCAGTCTACATTGCTTGTCTGTACATCCCTCGATGAAGTCACAATAAACGATATGAAAGAACTTCTGAACAAACACATCCTTGCTGCAGCAATCGTCTCTATACCAATGACATCGTCTCGTCTTTCAAAACGGCCGAAACCTTGGTGGAACAACGAATGTAGTGAAACACGAAAAAAAACAAAACCAGGCATAGGGTAGGTTTCGCCGCTACCGCACACAAATTAATCTTATAGAGAAAAAAAAACGAAAGCCCGGGCTAGATACGTAGAAAGGCAATCCAAACGGACCAGTTTTCAGGCATATGCCTCCTCAATAAATAGCAGCGTAACGACAAAAGAACTGTGGATAGAATTCATGAAGTAACTAGTATATATCGAGCATTCTCTGTTCCTCTGCTAACAAAAAATGGGATATGCCCAGAAAGCCTAGATGAGCAGGCGAGACATCTTGGGAGAGTAATTTTGAATTCGTATCGAGTTCGGAACACTATTCAGCTACTTTCCAGCAGTACAAGGTACTGGCTGAAAAGAAGGTAAGCAAAACAACGGGAGGCGAAAGGGAGCCATATAACACCGCTTTCACACCACTTGAACTTCAAATGGTTCTCCTTAATTCAAAAGCCTTCAGCAGCTGGGCCAGATAGCATTAACTACCACATGCGTATGCACCTCACCCTTCTACCTTGGAGATTGAAAAGGGTTTACTGCCCCTTGCATGGAAAAATGCTCATATTATTCCCATTTTAAAGCCTTGCAAAGATCCTACAAAACGTATCTAGTTACAGGCCCATCGGCTTGACTAGCTGTCTTGGAAAAACTTTTGAAAGGATGGTCAATAAGAGGTTAATGTAAAAATTAGAAAAATACGGCCTACTTGATCGGTTTCAATGTGGCTTTCGATCTTCCAGGTCAACCATGGACCATCTCGTATAGCTTGAAACCACCGTCCGCGAGGCCTTTGTAAATCGAGAGTTCTTGTATGTCTGTTTTCTTTGACTTGGGAAGGCCTACGACACTGCAGGTGTCATAGAATTCTCATTGATTTATATGCCGTTGACATTCGTGGTCAAATGCTCGCTGCTATTAAAGACTGTTTAAAACGCCGTACCTTTCAAGTTAAACTAGGAACCACGGTCTCTAGAGAGTAGACCTGTTACATGAAAATAAATAATTGGGCTTGCTCGCGGTCCACCAGAAGGCGATGGGGCCGCGAACGAGTTTCCTGTGTCCCGTGAGAGTGGGATCGCTCCACTGACCTGGGAGGAGGCGAGCGTCCCTTCTCGGGACCCACGGAATTAAGTTGGCAATAAAAGGGGAGGCCGAATGCCGATGAGGAGAGCGTTGGACTGAGAGCTCAACAGGAAACTCGGTGTGTTAGGCTTGCTGGCCGGCCACGAGAACTCGGGCGAGCCCTCGCCCCTCGGTCGTCCAGCGGAGATGGCCGCGTTGTGTTAGCCTTCGTGCCGGCGACGCGGTTTGTCGAGTTGCCGGGCCAGGGCTGCGCCAGCAGACTATGGAAAATGTCATTCAGTCGTCTTGTGTCCCTTTCCGCAATCACGCAAAGTATAGTCGCGACAAGTGGTGGAGGCGCAGGGTAGCGAATCAACCCGGAAGATCACTCCGTTGATGGAGCGCCACTGCGAAGGACGCCATGGATGATCCCTACGTGCTCAAGGTTCAGGATCCGACAACGACGCCGGCATCGCGGAGCCGTGCTAATTCCGGAGAACTCGTCCAGGCCTGACGAACACGAGACGACGACATGCCTTGCGGTGAGCGGCTTCTCCTGACCGTCTTCCTGTGGGCGGCCATTGTCAGCGTGATCTTCTCCGATGGCACTTGGAGCTACCACCAGTCATCCACGACCGGACAAGTAAGCGACTTCGATCCTCGACACAGCAGCGGCGTGCGGTATGCCATGAAACCTCGTGCCGGTTTAAGATCAAGAGAAAACCTTATCGCTTGCCGTTTACATCGACCTCAGGAACGAAACACGGACCGGGATCTCTGCTCTGATTAATACTATGTGTGGATGTGATTGAGCTTCTCAAGATACCTCAACTGTGCTGCTTCACCGTCGAGAACTGTTCGTGTGATGTCCAAACGTTCGGACGAATGAGTTACCACGTCAGCCACCACGGAATTTCGGCAGCCGGAGTCATGGAGGAGACCCTGCCAGATGACCGACGGTGAGTTTCCCGTGCGAATTTCTTTAGCTCAACTGGCTCACTTGGTGATGAAAAGATCTAGTCATGATTTTATAGCGGACCACTTCAACTTTCGAGCGCATGCGAGGAGAGTTTGCGACGGATGGAGCGGCCAGAATGGACCCTAGTGTGGATTAGGCCATGTCTGAGGGAACAGGAACACAGGACATATCGGCTTCGCGTTGGTTGCCCCGAAGCGGCACGCGCGTTGTGAACATTGATGTGCGGACGAGTACGATGCAACGAAGGTAGAGGAAGGCAGCTCTGCCATGTATAGGAAATGTATAGAGGTGTAGTGTAGAACTCTTTGGAACAGTTTGTTTTGGTATCTGTGTACAGACTAAAGACGTAAACTAGGGTTTTCATATTTACTATTTGGTGTAAATATTTTAAAGAAAGGAGCTATGACTAGAGGTTTTAGCGTAGACTTTTATTCGCATATGTGTGATGTAAAACTTTGTGTGTAATTAATGTAAAGGTTGTATTTGTAAATTTGGAGAACATCCAATGCACACGTAAGTAGTAACAAGAGATTTATTTCTCTCCTTAGAAAAATACGAGCGAGGACGCTCATGTTCTGAACAGGGGAGGAATGCTACATGAAAATAAATGATTGTGTTTGCTGGCGGTCCACAGAAGGCGATGGGGCCGCGAACGAGTTTCCTGTGTCCCGTGAGAGGGGGCTCGCTCCACTGACCTGGGAGGAGGCGAACATCCCTTCTCGGGACCCACGGAAGTTGGCAATAAAAAGGGGAGGCCGAATGCCGATGAGGAGAGCGATGGTCTGAGAGCTCAACAGGGAACTCGGTGTGTGCTGCCCGGCCACGAGAACTCGGGAGAGCCCCCGCCCCTCAGTCCTCCAGCGGAGACGTTCACGTTGTGTTAGCCTTCGGGCCGGTGACGCAGTTTGTCGAGTTGCCGGGCCAGGGCTGCGCCAACAGACTATGGAAAATGTCATTCAGTCGTCTTGTGTCCTTTTCCGCAATCACGCAAAGAAGTAGTCGGACGTGGCGCCCACCTTCCTTCCGACGCCATTTTTGAGGCGACTGGCAAAGCGCTGAGGCCGTTTGCGGCGCATGAAAGCGACGTGCAGTGTCCGCACGACTGCTCTGTTGTTCGGCTGCGTATTCAACGAGAAAATAAAATGAAAACTGACCTAAAAGTTCGAATCGTGTTGTTTTCTTTTTCAAGAGAACGTTAAAATAGCCGTAGCGCTTTCCTGTACTATTCGTGCTCCTAAAAATAGCACCCGCGCGTTAGTGTTGTGTGCTTTTACAGGGCTCCTAAACCTTTCTTAATATATGACACTTTCCACAGTGGCATGAAGGGCTCATGATATTTGTATGTAACATCAGCAAGCATCTATTATTTTATGTGATTTTGGGGAGCTTGATGTTGGCTAGCATCGTAGCTTCGCTCGCGCAGAGCAACGGCGAGGTCCAGTCAACATCACTCACATAGTGAAGAAAGGTAACAAACGCAGGCGAGCTGGTAAATGACATCCAAAGTAAACCCTGAGACATAGGAACAATAAAAAACTACACTGAAGATCTGCACTAGCAGACTCACACAAGCATATACAAGGCACACAAGCGAAAGGAAATGACCAGCGTGTCGCCGCGGTGCAAGCACGCAAAATATAGTGTATTAAAAAAAGAAAAAACTATTCTACGGAATGCCGGAACATTTTCCTTTTATAATCATAATAATAATACTAACAAATAAATTCAATACTTGCGCATATATACTCTTCGGCCCCTTTAGAGAGAATGCATTAATAAATGTCAGCGACATCTTAATGTGCTCCTCCTGGTAGCGCGGTCACACAGAGTTAAATTTCATGCTTACTCGCAATAGAATATGGCCAGGGCTCATAAATGCAATGGCTTGCATTTAAATAAAAAAAAAAGAACTTCTCCGGGAGCGCGAACACGATCTATTGGGAAGCGAGCTTCTCCCGCAGCGCTCATTTTATAGCTTTAATGTGTTGCATGTTGCAGCATAACTAAAAAACACACGGCTTGCGTTGAAAGGCACAGGCAAACTAATTTAGAGCTAATTAAATGATATTTCAATGTGCACCTGGTGGATGTGCATGCGGAGCCTATCTGGGAGGTAATCTAGCAACGTTGGGGAGCTTGCTACGTAGTCATGACGTAGCAAGCTCCATCGGATCAGCGCCGCTGTGTGGAATTTCAACATTTTCCATCTTAGCTTTCCTCCTCAACTGACAAATCGCGCATTGAACCAAACAGTCCAAGAAGACGGAAAGGGGGGACGTTTGTGCACCCGGATACAGCCATTCTCCCCTAGAAGATTAGCCAGTCGCTCATAATTTGGACAAAAGTTGCTTTTCCCAGCCCGTTCACCCCGAAGCTGACAGTGCTGTGGAAGAAGCTACGTGCTCGTTGGGCCAGCCACATGCTCGTCACCCCGCGGGTACTTCGAACGGCTCGGTTGTACAACGCTGACTAAACGCTGACAGAGTTGACAACGCCACCAACAGCAAAGCTCATAACCACGCCAGCCTTGCTACGCCACGAACGCAGGAAATTTTTTCTTTCTGTGTTTGTTTGCGTCGGATATCCCATGACGCATCGCGCTCTCCGTTCGCTTCTCTTGGAGCGCTTGCTCGACTGCACCGTTTCAAGATACAAACGTGCGATTATCATTTGCGGTTATTATCCGTCATGCTTGGCTCATTTCCGAACGAAATTTGAATATTTAAATTTTTGTTTCCGTATCCCTTTAAACTCGCCTATACAGTCCAGGTTAGCAGTCATAAGCCCGCTTTTATGCTTTCGTCTACGTCTCGAAAATGTTTTTCGAAATGTGAGAGTCCCGTGATAATACTGATACAGCGTAAAGTAAGCAAGCGTTCACTTCTGCTTTTTAGCACCGTTGTCTTGAGCATTCATGTGCGAAACGAAGTTGTTACGTTGCCTTGCTCTTCTGCATTTTGCATCAACCTTCAATCAAGTGTAAAAAACCTACTTGAGTGTAAAAAAAGAAAAAGAGCGTAAAACAGTCTTTTTTTTACGCTTGTGTGCCTCTCATACGCTTGTGGGAGTATACTAGTGTAGATATTCACGTAGTTTTTATTTTTTACCTCCATAGAACCCTGAGACATAGGATCAATAAAAAAGAACGAACAGAACAATGAAATATATATGCACAGGTATCGAATTTATTTGTTAGTATTATTATTATGATTATAAAAGGAAAATATTCCGACTTCCCGTAAAATAGCTTTTTTTTTTTTTTAATACGTTATATTCCGCGTAGTTGCACCGCGGCGACACGCCGTCATTTCCTTTACGCTTGTGTGCAATGTGAGTATGCTAGTGTAGATAGATATTCACGTAGTTTTTATTTTTTACCTGCAATAAAAATATACTATCGTAAATTTGTGCTGTATCACACGGACTCCTTAGTAATGATGTTTTGAGCTACCATTCGGTGATCTCCCCAAGGAACCGAATAAAAATTTATGTAAAAAATTTCAGTTTCATTTTTTTTTGTGTGTGTGTGTGTGTGGGAATTATATCTGCAATATTCCTAAGGCTAAGACAACGGGCCCGGGGACCAAGATTAAACGTTCAACACCCGGGTCTGCACACGCTGGGTCAAGGCCACGGTGGTCGAGGCGCACTGGATGAAGAACTGCTCGCATTCTTTAGACCCGCAGCCGCGAATTCCAAATAAAAACAAGCTGTCACACAGGGGCTGACGGCCTGCTAAATTTAGCATACAAATCGTCCTTGTGCGAACAGGCATAATCAGCTGGTCAGGCAAAGTTAACGCATGATCCTAAAAAAAGTGCGTGAGTCGGCCTGCTCTGGTGCTGGAATAAGGCGCGAAACACATGTACGACGAAACCGTCCGATCCGACGTGCGGACTGTCGGAATGACCTTAGGGGGAGAGGGTTTTCGTAGCACCGGAGAGCGTTGAAAACCCTCGCCTCCAACCGTCGTATTGCGCGGTCGGACGTCGGATCGGACGGTTTCGTCGTACATGTTGCGCAAAGCGCGAGAACACATGTACGACGAAACCGTCCGATCCGACGTCCGACCGCGCAATACGACGGTCGGAGGCGAGGGTTTTCAACGCTCTCCGGTGCTACGAAAACCCTCTCCCCCAAGGTCATTCCGGCAGCACGCACGTCGGATCGGACGGTTTCGTCGTACATGTGTTTCGCGCTTAAAGCTAATTCTTATAAAAAGAGATTTTTATTCTCAAGCAGCCGAAACCATCAATATGTTTCGGAACCACAGGTTGCGTGAGAGCTCCGTGAAGTTGGCTTCACCTGCGAAAGTTTTAGGAATGTTCGCAAGCGAACGTTCCAAGAATCTTGCGCATACGAGTGTTCAGAAAGGGAACGTTCTGAGAACATTGTGCATACGAATGTTCGTCCACGAACGTTCCTAGAGCGTTCCGAATGGGTGAACGTTTAACAAAACACCCAGGAATATTCGCACAACATTGGGTGCTACATGGGCAATACTGAGATATACCTAGAAGAAGAAACCAACGACAGCGTTGCTACCTTTGGGCCTATTTGGGCCCACACACAGTCACCCGTGAACAAGGAGCTGAGCCGGCTTCGAAACGTGGGGCACATTGAAGAAATTGGTTCGAGCCTACAAGGTACCCTTTCTTATAATCATCCCTAGAGGAGGGGCAAAGCTGTGTTTGGAAATTTGTGTCTGTTCTTCGCCCCCATGTTCCCATTCCCCAGGGGATTATTAACGTCCTACTTCAAAGTTTCCCGCCTGCCTCTCCCTCTCCAAAAATGTATTCCGCGTCGCCGCCGTCCCGCCGCCGTCGCCGCCGCCGGAGAGAAAACACTCCGATGCGCCGCCGCCGGTGCCTTTCTTTGACAATTTTGACGCAGTTCACCTGCTTAAAAATAAAACTAAATCAAAAATTGTTGTTACATGTCGTTGGGTTGCAAGTTGGGTTCATTCCAGTGGGTTCCCTCCTTGTGACCTTTTGTTTTTCGTCTGGCAGCACTGGCTTCGCGTCCTCGTGTTTACGATTTGGTCGTTTTGAGCGGCCACTTCAGTCATCAAGTAAGTTTCATTGTTAAAAGTGTTAGTTTTACTTGTTAATGTTTTGTTATCTCCTGATTGAGGACGCTTTACCTTCGATCCAACGTTTTAGTCGGTGATGCTTTTGCGTCAAACGTGAACCGTCTTCATAAAGCTATGAGGCATATTGAGCATATGACAGCTTTGGAACCCGAAGTAAACGCAGTCAGTTCGCAAGACGCAACAGTGCTTTCGCTTCTGCAGGTTAGGAAGTTGACTTGTGTCTCGGCCCCTCCTAGTTTCTTTTTCTGTCTTCGAAAATATAATCGCTCTCATGTTTTTCTTGAATTTTTTTTATTTGTTAGCAGGAGAAGCGAACGCCGACTTGTAATCGAAAGAGGCTTCAGCGAATGGTCCGCCGCCGCGAAGGAGGGTTTTGGCGAGGTCAAGGGTTTATCCAGGATTTCAGCTTTCAGGGTGTTTCGGAAAGTTCTGGGTTTTTTTTACAATACATTGTTTTTTTTTTTTTTGGGGGGGGGGGGGGGGGCTGGGTTGTTGTTATTATTCTTCTACTGTATTAATAGATGTAGGCTGTATAATTGAAAACGGTGTTCAGTGAACTCAACTTTAGTCTAAATATCAAGAGTTTGTTGCTGCTGAGAGGACGAAAAAAAAAAGATATGGTTACTTTTATTGGTTAAACCTTTTCAAAACGTTGCAGCGGTTAATTTCGTCGTGGCAATAATAAAAAACAAACAAAAAAACGTTCAACTAAGTTGAATGGTTGAACCCACACAACAAAAGTAAGAAGGCAACATGCTGGTCGAAAACTCTACATTTTTACGGGAAAAAAGTTATAAAATTCTAGGGTAGAGGCGAACCTACCAGGTCTCTGGTATTACCCTGGAGACTCCCGAATTTTTACTGGTTTGTACGGTTGTACGATTGACAGAAAAATCTCCCAGAAAAAGCCAGTAGCATCTCCCCGCCCTATTCCCGCACTTAATGAAGGAGTTTTAGCACGTCGCAACAAACGGCTGTAATGATAGCGAGGCCTAGCTGTATCTCGCCAGCATGAGCAGTGCAATATAAATGTAATGAAGTTCTCTTTATGGTAAATTTGTTGTCAGCGTTCTTCCCCCATCCCCTCCTTCCAATTCTCCCGGATTTGGTTTCCTCAAACTCGGCAGGTATGTAGAGGACACTGCGAAATGGCAAGCGGGAAAAGGTCGGCGCCGCCCCAAGAGAGCTGCGTACCGAAATGCGTAAAGAGCGCATTCTGAATCGGTCGGTTCCCCGAAAACTCGGGAGGGGGCGTTAAGTCGGGATATCGCGATGAGTGCTAAACAGTGTTCGGCTGGGACTGGTGCTCAACCAGCGAGAACACGAGCCCCAGTGAGCTTCACTCTGTGCCCGAAAATCCAGAGACGAGGCTTTGCGCTCATAAAATGTGTGCGGCTCCTTGCGGAAAACCATCTGGACCCCAGAAACGCAATTACTAAGGTAACATATAATAGAACCTCGAGCATTGCTTACCTCAGTTTCCACATTATGTTGCTCTGTCCTCTGTGTCTTACGCAGCGAGCTAACGGCCTGTTACCCGCTTGCTCGCTTCATCAGTTCGGCAAGTGTGGACACGGTGACCGCACTGTGGCAGGAATCTTGGAGAAACGGGTGTCTCGCTCGATAGAACCGTTTATTTATGTACTCATGTGGCAACAATCTCTGGCAATGCAGTTAAAGGTATGGGTGCGCCTGCCCTCTCTCATTTTGAGCACTAATGAAAGTGCGCCTCTCTCCTAGGATACCTGAGTTAACTCCGAGCATAATACGCATCCCACAAATTCTGCCAATTTTGGTTCTTTTGTGTTTATGTTCATTTGTTTCTAGCTCTTCTTAGTTCCACGGGTTACTGTTTTTAAGCTTGCCATCCGAAGACGCGATAGGCCACGGTGTGGATTCGCACAGTGCTGTTCAACGAACCCTCAGAGGGCCTGGAGACCTTGTCTCGCTGAGAGCCGCGGTGCTCGTGTTTCTCCTGCTTTTTTTTTTTTCTGCCGACGGCGCTGGCGGCGTTCAGGGACTTTCATTTTACGGGTTTCCAGTTTTTCCGAGTTGGTCAGGCTGACGGCTGCTTTGCTTGCGGTTTGGTCAACCCTGGGCTTGATAATTGTTCGTGGTTTGACCTTGCGTCTTAAGGTGCGACGCGGATTAGTTCACATCTGCGAGCGTTTGGTTTGTTTTTCTTCATAGACACGTAGGATTGACGGGACAGGCTTGTGGTGTTGACTTTCGAGAGGGTTGGCTCGAGACGACGACGTCGCCAAACTCCCGTCTCTTTTTTTTTTCCTTCGCGGGAGATTTTGCTTAAAGGAACTGTCCGGCGAAAACCAGAAGTTCTTAGGTTGTTGTGCTGGTAACACTGAGAATGCCTACACATACGCGTCTTTCACGTTAATTTCTTTTTAGGGGGCTCCAATATCCGTTAAACCTATCGTAAGTGCAGGTATGAAGCTACACACTACACACTGCGTGGCGTCGTTTGACGCAAAGGATCGTCAGGTGGTGGGGGTCATGGGCGTGACTGCCTCGTATTTTGTTTCTTACTACAGTCAAACCTTGACTTAACAAAGTCGGTGAAATTCGGAATTTACTTCGTTACATTGAAATTTCGCTACATAGAAATTCGGGGCTAACGTTAAAGAAAGTTTCCACAAATGTTTCTCGGGTGCACAAAACTCACCGAGGATGCCTTTATTTCGGTTGAAAGTAGTCTGTCACCTTTTTCTGGGCCACTGTTGGCATTATTATTGGCATCACATGACGTTTACATAGCCAGACGGCCTGCATCGCGTCTTCGTCTTGCTGTGTGCTCGTGAACCGCCTCAAGGCATCGATCGCGTCCACCACTTCACGGTTACTGGGCACATCGCAGGTGTCTTGCTCATCAGGCTCGATGTCGTCCCCGTCTTGCGAGTTTCCACGAACATTGCTAGCTATCGCCTCGTCGGTCACCTCCTCCGTCGCAATGACAGCAGAGTCGGCGTATAGAAAGTCGTCGAGGTCGACGTTGTCAGGGGCGGCTCCATCGCCTTCAAGGCTCCATCGCCCAGGACAACGAGAAACGCACGCGTTTAGTTAGGCCTCGAAACGAACTACGCAGCGCGAACGAAGCCGACGGACGAAACGGCGGCGGCTCTAGTGTCCTCTAGTGGCCGTTCTGTACACCACGCTCGCCAGATTCGGCCCGTTTCACCCTTTGCACTTTATCGGGGGCCCGTTTCAGCGCATGTGCTTCCCAAAATCTCCTTTGGGACCCAAAAGTTTGTGACGAATTGTCCATGAAACTTCGTTACATAGAAATTTCGGCAAACGGGACTTCGTTACATAGAGGTCAAAAATACATGGCGTGCATACACTTGCGGTTAGAAAAAGTTATGTACTTCGTTACATCGGGGGTTTCGTTACATAGAAGTTCGTTACATCGAGGTTTGACTGTATATGGTCTGTTAACCTGAACCACATTGAAATACATCCCTTGTGATGCAATCCCCGAGTTTGTGTGCCAGAAATTGCCTCGTTTACCGGAATAATTTTAGAAAATTGACAGGAGCTCCGGATGAACCATGCCATGGGTTCCATGCACTGAAAATCATTTCTAGCATGATTTTTCAGGCTCCTTGGGGGAGGAGGAGGAGTCTAGTCTTTTAAGACATAGGCTAGGTGGTGCAAGCTACCACCCGTTACAAAAAATATAGGGGTCCCTCTTTCATAGGTTGACAGAAAGAGTTTGAAAAGTTTGGTCGACGGACCGCGCTTCACGTGTCAATTTTGAGGATATGTCACCGTGACTTCATTCAACCGGGATATTTGTTGTTTGTTCTGACGCGCATTTTGATGTGCATTTTCAAGTTTGTTCGAACTTTTATTTCCGTGGAGTTTGCTCTTCGTCACGAAGGCTGCTCCTTTGTGCTCCGCCACAACAACATTTTTTTGCTAAGGGGGGCGTGCAGGCTTGCATTTCTTGAACTTAAGAAGTTGCAAAAAAATATTTAAAACTTCTGGATTTTTTTTCGTTTTTTGCAAGGTGTTTTTGTGAAAGAGTTTGGTTCACCGTCAGCAAAACGTGACGAGACTTTTAGAAAGATCTGGCGGATTTCACAGTGGTTTCTTGATTTTTAAAACAGCAACAATTAGCAGAAGAAAAGCATTTCAGCGAGCTTCTAAACATCAGCTGAAAGCGCCATGCCACGTTCTCGTTGTTCAACTAAACATGCGATTTTTTCGTAAACTAATTTTAATAGCAATGCTTACTCCAAAATCTATACTTACGTTTCCTTCCTGCTTTTATAAATTATTTTCACTTTATGGCAGTTATCCACGGGATTTACGTTTACTTGTTCGTGCTTTGTTTAGTTCCATACGACCTTTCTAACATTTTAGGTTTGCTGGTGGGCATGATGTACAACAATCAAAGGTTTTATGTTTCGAATTATTAATAACAATGTTGTGTGTATGTTTATACAGCTGGAAATTTTCAGCCTCAATGGGTGTCTGGTGTCTCAGCTGTACCGTGAGGAATCTGATAAGTGCACTACAACTGCTAGCCTGGAGTTTTTAACAAACATTACGCAGTGGTGACACACGACTGCACGCAGGCACGATGCTTATCCGGATTAAAAGGGGCAGGGGTGGAGATTGAACACATGACCGCGTGGTTACGCCGCGCGATCTTTTACTCCACGTGCTCCTAGGTGGTTGTTCGCCAAGCTATGTTTCCAATTCAAAATATGGTCTTGAAAAGAAATAGAGGTATCGCGATATCCGGATACCATGCTAATAGTCTTCTTAAACCATGCATTTGAAAATGCAAATTTAGAAGTTCACGTTATTTGAGCTCGTTTTCGTACTTATTTTGTGCTGAACTACAAACGCAGCCGACGCTGCGAGAAAATAGGAACCCTTCAGCGGCACCAGAGGCGCCACTCACTAGGCCTTTCTTTGTTTATGATTGGTTAAGTGATGAGAGAATATGCACAGAAACATGACGAACACCATGATGATGCCGTTTTGAAGCGGTCTGATTGATTGGTTACATGAGCTCTTAGAAAGCAGCTGTGGTTGGACCTAAGGTGAATAGAGGTATGAATATGGGACCATTCGCTTTGCAGAAGTAGTGTTCGCTGACACGAATTAGTAATACTAAAGTCGCGGATATGCATATGCAACGCTGTATTTACCGTCTCCTGCAAAAAATGGTTTCTGAACATTTCGTCTTATTTCGCATTGTAGTGCCCGTTCGTCTAAAAGAAATAAAGAGTCACTCTACGAAATAGCCAGAGAATTTTGTACCGAAAAGTGTTTACCAATAAGATCAATTTCAATAATAATGATTGTACTAGTTTTGCCTTTTTCAAAAATATAAAGGTGAATGCGATGGTTATTTTTTGTCTTCGCAACTTACTACTGTTACTAAGAATTGAACCATTGTAGAGACAAATGTAATATAATAAAAATTAAGACTACGTTTGTTATGGAGGCCTTCTGCCACAACTCGCTGAAAGCCTTCACGTCATTTACTAGAGCCATCTCAAAATGAGCGGTGACGCAATTGACTTGTAGTTGTTTTCTTTGTAGCTTATAACGTTCATGCGTTACATATCAGTCTGAAGACGGTCTTCAACCCTACAGCAATACTGATCCCTACATGGAAGTTATGCGGTCCAGGGAGACATAATCAAATGGGACTAACTCTGCAAGACTGGTGAAATAACTTGCACAAAAAATAGCAAGTACACAACAAACGCTACGATTCCAGACATAAGATTAGTGTAACTGAACCGAATACCCACTGAGTGGATGCACAAAGAATTAAGGAGTGCATGGGAAAGCGTCATTGCATGTGAAGTTACCATCATGGCAAATACAAGCTGGTGCAGCTTCGGACGTCAAGACAAGTAGACAGCACTGGCGCACGAAGTTTAGTACACGTTTTAGGGCCAAACCAGTACCGGCCCTTCCACCCATAATCCCTTCCAGAATCGATGGATTTGAAGTTGCTTTCCGCCACGCGCCAGCAAGATATTAAGAGAAACATGGCTGTCGTTGTAGATCAACACGCCGCTCTTACGTCGTGCTGCTGTTGTGGCCGCTAGCTGGCGGCACTCACGCATGCCGCTGGCACTTTGCCTATACTTTTACAAATAAAAAAGTAACAGTCTTATTTCCAGTTCACAAATTAACTTGCGAGTTTGCATTCAAGCTAAAGAGGGGTTAATCTTTTTTTTTATTTTTTTAGAGGAGGGGGGAGGTGTACAAGGTTGAGTGTGTTCACATCTATTGCCGATTTTGAACTCCAAGTTGGTTTTTCTAGAGGGCTTTGTTGTTCATTTTGAAATACAGTGTGTCAAGGTCATGGCGATTGTGAGAAGAATGCTGTGCAGGTTAGAATATTTTGTCTACCGGTATCAAGGCCTCGATGTTAAGATGTCCTTCGATTGTTGTGGTCACAAAAGCGCATCCGTGAAAAGATCGGTGACGTCAGGATCGGCGTGTGTGTGAGGAGCGAGGAAAGTTAATGGTTTTAGCCGCGTTTGACACGTTCTCCTTCTGTCGTCTCTTTCTTAGTCTTGAAAGTTTCTACATTTATTTCCGCACCACTGTTCGACATCTTACACTATGATGAATTTGATTTACTCATCTGACTTGTGGTGATGATTATCCGCCTATGTTGTATCCCGCTGGACCTCACCTGCACAGACTGCATCAGTGTAGGTGTCACGGCTTTCAGAAAACTTTTGAAAACATAGTAATCACTTCTTATGAGTTGTGAGTGCAAAAGCATTACGTTCTGTTTCCTAGAGCGTTGCACCGCTGCTCGTTCTGCCCGCCGTGTATTCGGAGACTTGACGAGGATGGTAGATTTTCCTGCCTGTCTCTTCGTTCTTTTTGCTGTGTTCTTCGCTTTCTTAGTTTGTCTGCGGTGTACTGGCGTGGACAGCCACGTTTCGCTACCGCCGTGGTTGCGGCCGCCGACGATATAGTTGCATCAGGCGCCACCATCGTTCCTCGGCGCCGAGTCGAGCAGATGCGGCCACAGCGCCTCCAGGGAATGCGGCGGTGCGCCGCGCAGACCGGCCTGGCTCGCTGGTGAATGCTCCGCCACTGGGTGAGGCAGCGGCGGAGTGCGAAGCTCGGCGCGGGGCGTGCTGAAATCATGTGTCCTCTCATTATCATCATCACCCTAGCTGCGGGTGCCAGTTAACGACGTTAGACCTGAAAGCGTAACGTTAGCTCTAAGTTCAGTCCAGCGCATACACGCATCCCCCGCTCATGTCAAACAGCTGCTCGTACCGGTTGACGACGTTAGACCTCAAACCGTAACGATAGACCTAACGTTAGGGCTAGCGTCAGGCCAGCGCATACTCGCGTCCCCCCTTCCGTTGCGCCGCCAGCAGTTCGGCTGGCTCCTTCACAACGATGACGCCTTTGCTATGGAGCAACATGACGCGTCGCAGCAAATGGGAATTTAGGTGCCGTTTTTCGCTGATACAGACAACGGCTTACGGAGAACGCCGGCTTCGCTCCATAGGACAGTTAATGCATTCGTATTAAAAAAGAACCTGCTTATTTCAACGCTGATCTCATGCCGACGAATGCGGAAGCCGATGGCAGGCCGATATGGTCTCCTGCGAAGCGTGCTCTACCTCTAGAGGACGCTCCATGAGGAGAAGCCACTTGCGTCTATGTAAGGCGCGCTTTAATTTTGTCTGAACTTAACGCCTAAAAAACAAGGACATAGGGAAGAAGATACAACAAGTTGTCGTAATCGCAACTGGAAGTTTAATTTGAAAAAGACACACTTATATACGGTTCGTAACAGTACGTTATTCCCCTAGCCCCCACTCGTTTTGTAAATCACAAATTTCTTATCAAGAAGGGCCAATGATTGTTCGTTGACACACTTCCTTGTGCCTCTTGTTTTTATTTCTAAGGTTTCCTGTATCTCTCTTCTTGTTTTTGCACAAATTACAAATTGTCTTTAATTCTTGAGAATAAAATTTATATAGCCGCTATTTAAGTATCATAAGCTATTAATTTTAGAGTCAACAAAATATGTCTATATCTCTTAAATAACCAATCAGACCTACTACTCTCTCTAAATGACTCACTTTGAAGCTGCCGTGACTAACTTTAGCAAAAAGTATTTCATCTGCTTTTGAAACTTTCAGGGAAATATATTGCCGTCAAGTGATTTACGTCTGCTCTATTTTTCCACCGAAATAGGTTCTTTATAAAAAAATTAATGTTTACACGCACGAACGACGTGCAGACAAGTACAACTGGGGTAGCTAAAATATCATACACGGAGCTTTATCGAGCAAGAAATATATAGGTGTCTAGAGTTTAACGATTTTAACAAGTACATTCATGAACAAGGACACTTTGCTTTGAAAACAAACCTATCTGATCTCATCGGAATTTGTTAAGGAAATGACAACTCCCTTTGAAATGTGACTGTGATTTCCTGCACATTCTACCAATCAATTTTATAGCATTCTTATATCACTAGGGCCAACGAGTGTCCGGCTAATGTAACTTGAAAGAGTACAGCTAATTCAAATGTACCTGAAAGAAGACCAGTGCGATCCAGTTAACAGATAGCAGCTTACAAGTTGACCTCCAATGACCCAATCAAGAGCAACCTTTCGGGACAAGGTGGTTCACTTGCTGATTTTAACGACACGTGGCGAATCGACTTTCAAGCATTTTCAAAGCGTAGCTACGAGCACCGATCAGAATATTGCCCTCCTTTCCCGTATCTCTTTTCACCATCCTGCTGACGTCCGCCGGTGCCATCTTCTTCTCGGACTGTCCGTCTGCTTGCGCGGCCGCGTGCTGCGCCTGAGCAAAAAATGTTCGAGCGACAAACAAAATAACAAGGTTCGCTATTTGCGAAAAGAGAGCTAAATTAGTGGGACAAAGCAGAAAGGAGAAAGATGTCACGAAAACGATAAAAACTTCTATGAGAAATCAGATTCATTCTAAAGGTCTATTTTACAGTTATTTCTATCCATGTTCAGAAGTCACTGAAAGAAAAGCGTTTAGATTTAGTCGCTGAGATTATTCAGTCGTAGGGCTAGGCTATTTCTGTGCGTCTTGTCCTTGCATGGTAGATTGTCCACTTCTTGCCGTTCATTCTCCTTCACTGTTGTTTCTCCAAGCTGAATTCTCTGCGTTTCTTCCTTGTGCTTTTGAGAAAAAGCAGAAATGAATATTGAGGGCAAACTGGAGTGAGCGCACACAAAAGTCAGGCGAGTAAGCTTAAAATAATAAATATGAGACTTAGCATCACGTAGCTTTATAATCGGTAGTTTATTGTTCCATTGCCCTTGCTTTAATATTTCATCATCCTTCAAATTTCCATGTTTGTCTGAATATTTTTTATTATTTACAATTTCGTAAGTTCAACGAGCACATTAAGTCACCTCTTTAACCCTTCAACAAGGTTCCAGTATTTCTATAGGCCTTTATCCCGTGCCTTGGGTGATGCTACACTTGTTGGTTTATTGAAGAGTCAATAGTAAACTTGTTTGTTGTAATGGCTGAATTTGGAGCTTGTTCGCAAATAATTTAGCAGTTGAATATCAACGGAAAAAACATAGTGCTGCTGTCTTTTTTGACACCAGAGATAAGTAACTTGAAGTTTTTGACGGGCTTTCAAACCCAACTCAAACCCGAGCCAAACACCGTAAAAAAGTTATTTTGACGAAAGCGAAGCAAAACCGAGACTGTAGATTGAACATTTTAAATTGAATCCGAACCAAAAACAAACAACAATATCATGTGGCGACTTTCGGCTGATTTGGAAACGGTTTGGCGAAACGAAAAGCGAGTGAGGTCTTTGATTCTTGACTTCAGCCCATCAAGTGCTAATAGCTCTGGGCGACCGTGCATATCAGACGGACTACAGCGATAGCTGATAGTGGAGGACCGCATCATATAGCTGAGTGGGCACTTTGCATTTTAGATATCCGATGTTTCATGAACCCAAACTAGCCACTTGGCTATAAGCCCATCTGTCTTTTGATATATTTGTATGTGCTTTCTAAAAAATAAAAAAATAAAACAGAAAACTGAAATTGGAGCTTTTAGAGGGACGAAGCTGAAGGAAACAAACTTAGACAAATTTGTGGAGCAAGTATTGAAGGCATATTGTAACTAATTTATACAAGCGCATGCAACACAAACTTCCTACCATTTCTTGTGCTTTATATAAAGTCATGCAGAATGTAGCTTATAAAATGCATAGACATTTACACTGTGAAATATACACGCTCTTCACTGGGTACCAGACATGAAATAGGGGTTATTCCATTCGATGAGATGACAATTGAGGGATTTGTGCATACTGGTCACCCAGAGAAAGGACAAGACAGGCTATACATATACAAACACACCTCTAAGCTCAACATCCAACCTTTGACCGCCTCTCGAGCTCAACGGGAGCTCGCGCTCGTCCTCGCAGCGCGCCCTGAACGTTACTGCCGGCGTCAGCACGCAGATTGTTGCCGGCTTGCAGCACACTTAACCCAACGCCGTTTCAACGAATCGCTTTAAGCTGTTCGTCAAAGGTTTGGAAAGGCTAGCGATTTTGTGATGCTAAGATTTTAATTTGTAGACCTTTATTTCTTTTAAGTCGCCATAAATATTTGATTGCCTTGGTAAATTTATCATTACAACATTCGTAAAATTCGAGAATCGAATAGAGCGGGCATGTGCCTCATTAAAAGCCATGCTGAGAAAAACACGCCCTTTCGGCACAATAGTTTTATAAAACAAAAAATACGAAGAGGCGTTTGAGTACAGTAAGCAATACATTACAAGTGGGACTTGCAATTCCAGCCCTCAGGCGTGGAAAGAGGAGAGAAAGTGTATTCTGCAGAAATGACAACAATCTCCGGAGAGCGTATACTTAACAGCTGACGCTGTAGAACTTAAAGCAGGGACGTTTGCACACAGGAACTGCGGGTACGGCGGATCCGTAGGAACATTTCTCAATTGTTTAAAAATTAATTATATGGTTATATTTTTAAATTAATTTCAAAGATCTTGGTATTTCTAAATTATATTCATGTATGTCCTGTAGGTCGCTTGCGAGAAACAAATACACAAAATATGTTTCATATATTAAGTATAACTGATTTACTTACGGAACATCCCGGACTTTTTTGCTTAACAAAGGGGAATAGATGGTTGTACGTAACAACTAAATATTTATAATTGTTTTACATTATTTATTTAGGACAATATTTTAAGATACAGCAAATCAAATATTGAATTTTGTGAAGTAATTTGTTTCGGAAGGAATTTTTTTAGGTCTTGCAAGGGACTCTGGTAGCTTTATAATCTAAATATTAAAGAGAATACAGTACTTGTCTGGCGCCTTTGTGGGCAGATACAGGTATATGAGTGCTTCGTTGCACATTTACAATGCTGGTCATTTCTGAATGAGCTTAAAAACCCAGTACTGCTATTAAAATATTAGGTTAATTGGCTGAAGAGTTAAGAGTTTACTTTAAATTAGTTCTCTTTGACAGTCCCTCCTAGTATTGTCATAAAAAATACTAAATTTAAAAGACTGAAGTATACAAATATTCCTACTATTTCTATATACTTCATATATGTTGTATTGCTAGTATCGCCAACAGCTTTATCAACAGGCCCTACGTTCGCAGTGTACGTGCGACTGATATGATATGCCAGCGATTGCTACGTGGTAAGTCCTCGAAATTGTTAAGGCGAAGTCTGTCCTTGAGTAATGTACATATTTTAGAATTGTTTCTTGCTATTTGTACTGCCTATCGAGTCAGGCGGAACGTGTTATCTTCCTAGATAACTATAGTGTGAGTATCGAAGAAGAAAACCAAAAATGAATGGCGAGAAGCTGTACACGAGTGGTTAGTCGCGGCTTGTCGAATTTTTACAGGGGTAAGGGGAAGAGGTAATGAAAGTAGCGATGAAAACGACACTGAAAACGACAATTTGTTTATTTTTTATACCAATATAAATATGTATAGCGGCCATCTGCGTTATACAGAGTCATTAAGAATTCTTAGGTTCACTACAAACTACATCGTGAACTAAAGATATCACCCCGTGGATGTAAGGAACGACCTACTCGGAATGTTTGCTCGTCGTAATATTCCAAAATAAGCTGCTGAAATATTTAGTAACTGTCCAAACAACTATTACTGAACACAACAAATTGTGCTCCTATATTTCGCAAAACCATATAAAAAACACTTTAAAAATTATATGCTTTTTCTTGATAAAAACCACACAGATGATATTGATGTTTGGCCATGGTTCTCTACTACGAATGTACCATTCCTGGCAGGTTGCACATTAAAGGAATTACTTTCTTCCCCTTTTCTTTAAATTTTCAATTTGGGACAATTTAATGAAGTGAAGAAGGTGCAGATCACCGACAATATCGTGTGTGGTTTTTTTCATAAAATAATGGTATAAAAAGGGGAATACATTATCCTTAACCGCAACAAATAGTGATTGCCGCTATAAGCACTCCTTAGTTTTGACACTTTTATGCGGGTTACGGGTCGTATGGGGGCGCATATGTTCTTTCAACTGGGGAGTGCTACGTACGCTATTTGGATATGGGCGTAGGTGTGTCCGGAATAGACGCTCTCAAAATTATTGTGGTTCACCTGGACACAGATTGTATGAAAGTAAGTTTGATAAGCTATCGCGACGTTTGTGCGAGCACGTTATTTCCTTCAGTACAAAGATATTCGAGGTACAAATTTGTAGGTAGTTAAAATGAAACAAACTCATATTCTCGTAAAGTTTCCCAAACGAAAGCCAAAACAAAACCTAAAATCAAAATTTTAAGTCGCCAGAGGCGACATGTAGAATTCTTCTTCTGTATATTGGATACCGTGAAGTTAAAAAAAATGTAATAACTGCAAACATTTTGAAGAACAACACAAAAAAGGATCAAAAACTAAGACAAATAAATAATAACATGAGCACATGAGAACTAGCAACAGACCTGCTGAAACGTCCCTGACGAAAAAGCGCCACAAATAAGGGAAAGAAAATCGTATTGGAGAGCAGCCACCACTTTATCTCGCTGTTGGCTTCAACAAGAAATGGCCATTTATTTCACTTAAGAAGACATTGGGAGGCCGCGGCTTCTGGCGGTTGCTGCTTCCACTCAGGGTGAAGGATGCCTCTTATATTTTTTAGTATATATTTTATCCGCAGAAACTTGGCCTGTGTAAGTCTTGGTCTTTAGCCGGTCGGTGAAACGACCGTGTGGCTAACGTGGCTAGTTCGCGAAGATAAAGTTTTAAAGTGTTTATAGTGCCGTTCGATGTCAGCCGATTTCACACAGCAACGATGTCGTTCGTTGTAAGCTTTGCAATATGTTACATTACAGCCCTCCTCTTTTTCGCAAGAAGACTTGGGGGTTTGTTCGTACTTTTTGGGCCGCTCCTTCTACCGGAAACGTTTGTAGCGTCTGATAAAATATTACGTTTTCGTGCTTACAACATGACTCCGTTCTCCGTATCCTGGACCGTATATGGATTCCTGAGAGTCAGAGTATGGGCTGGATATACGCATTGTCTTCGTGCTCCTGAAGAAGAGGTATAGAAGTTTCCATCTTGGTAGTTACCCGAGCGATGGATAGAGGGAGCTGGCATCCTTGCCGTCATTGGGTGGTTTTAATTTGGTTATTATGGTTTCAGTGCGCTTGCAGCTGTGTTTATGGTTTATGAAAATTTTGCATTATTTTGTTATAAAACCTGGCGGTTGTAGCACAGAACCCAGAAAACTGTAATACAGAGCTTTTTAGACGTACTAAATGGTTCGAGTCGTAATTGCGAACTGTCTAATAACAATTTTGACGCATCTGGTCATGTTCGTCCTTAATAATGGCCAGGTGGAGCGGTGAAATAGAGAAACTAGTGCACTCAGGAGAATTTTTATCGTCTACGGCCGTAAATGTTAACACAAGTTTCTAAAAAAATTTGGGAACCATTCCCATTTGTGAAGGTGGATGACCAGCAGGGTTGTTTAGCACAAGACACAAACGTGACACAGAATTTTGAAGAAAGGTACGAATACATCTATAGTCGTCATCGGTGCTCACCCTGACGAAAGTTACGCACAGCACACGTGCCGCCCGCCACCGCCGCTGACGTTCTCGTTGCCGTTCCCACCGTTGTTCTCGGGAGTCCGAACTCTATGCGACCTGCCAATTACGACGAGAAATTGAAAATGGAGAACGGTAACTTGTCTTTCTGGTTTTTAACTACATTCGCGTGAACGAACATCGCCCCTCCGAGGAACCGGAGGAAACTAGACACGCGCGACGGTACCGCCACCCGGCGAAAAGTAGACACGCACGACGGGGCCACAACCCCAGTAGTGCGGAAGGAAAGGAAACTGACCACGCAAGCGCTTGGAACGACGACAAAGGGAAGGCGGTGCGAGTGTAGAGCTTTTGACCATGCACAGGAAAAGTGCTAAATTACCCAAGCTTCAAAGATAATGCAGTAAATGGTGTTCCATGAGTCGCGCGCACACGCCTTCCCGTAAAAATGATTTGAAGTAAATAACCAAAATAAAGCGTCGACGAACGCGCGTCCAAGATGCCAATTGTTTTAGGCTTTTGCTTTTGAACAGATATTGCAGCAGACGCCGGTAAGTGCGGCGCGTAGGTGCAGTGCGACCGTAGAGTTTTTGGTCGCGCCATAGCCGTGAACTTCTAACGCCATCTACTTATGTTTCATCCCGCGTTGATCACCAGTACAAAGTCGGTATCCCCAATTACAAAACTAACACTTATTATAACTCCTTTGTTCCTCGCACTAGCTCCGATTGGAATCGCCTTTCCGCTAACATAGCCTCCATAACCAGTATTATTGATTTTAAAAATGCCTTGTTTGTTAGTTTTTGATTAACCATTTTCTAGTTGGTATTACTGTTATAACATTGTGTAAATATTTTTAAGTGTCTGAGCAAGCGTGCATTAATTATTGTATTATATTTCATGTATCATCAACTGTACCTTTGTCGCCTATTCCCCCACTCCCTCTGTAATGCTCTTCGGGGCCTTGAGGGTAAATAAATAAATAAATAAATAAATAGCCTCCTCATACTCACAAAGCCTGGCAGTTTCACGATGGAGCCACAGAGTGTCCGGTCGCGTATTAAGAGAGCAAGGCTCTGGTAGCACAGAGCATCAAAGAGTCATTTCTCGGGGAACCTAGACATCAGCGCACAGCTTTGCAGTGGCGAGGACACGAAACACACTTGTTCACTCGGGAGAAGTGTGTTTCAGCGACTCGCCGCAGCGCGGCGCCAGTCACGTGGGTCCCCTCTCATCCGTTGTTTTCCACTCCACCTTCTCCATTTCAGTGGCTGCTTCTCGTGGCGATCTGCCAGGCTTTGTCAGTATATAGGAAGCTATGGTCACGCACACGAAAAATCCACGGAACCCTAGCCTACAAACAGCTTCGCTGTAAAAAGGAATAAACTAATGGCATAGGTGTGCGGTGAAAGAAAAGTCAACAACCTGATTAACAATGTACTGAATAGCAAGGGACACATACAATCACACGTTCACTGATCACGGCTTGCTTTTCATGGATATCAGCGTTTTTACGAACTCCAAATACTAAAAATGTGTCCTATTATAGTTCAAAAGGTCTACGCAGATAGGAAAAAGAGTCTCGGGATATTTATTGAGGATATTATGCACTCACAAAATTTTTTGATAGACCATCCTAGGCTATTTGAGAAAAATATTTAACCATCGGTCCTGCTAAGGTACTCATTAACAACCTTTCGCAATGTTGACGCTCGGAAATAAACTATTCGTTTTATAAACAGTTTTAGGGCGTACTCAGGATATGCACGAGTTAACTGTTAGGCCCGTCAAATCAAGTGCAGTCTGGCATTGTCTTGCCCAAAAATTGTCAAATGAAATTAAAGGGACTCCCGGCAAGTATGGCTGAAGTCAAATCCTAGGCACAACTTCACAATATTGTATATTAGAGCCAAATGTTGAAGTGGATGCGCTTTGTACAGTTCGGCGTCACCACCCACATAAAGTCAATCGCTACCAGGCATCGACATCACCGCACTCGAGTGAGTTCCATGCTGTCCGCTTCTTTTCAACATCATATATTTTGGGGTCCCAAGCATTCTCATACTGCTGCCTGTGACAGTTTTTTTCTTCTTTTTTTGCCATGGCAGTTTTTGACATCTGTGCTAAAATAATTGAACTAAATTAATTTAATTGCATTTCTTATGGTATATGTTAAAAGAAATGCACCTGAATAATTGCAGACAATGGGACAAAGTACGATGAATGCGTTTCGTTTTTTTTAAATTGATAAATAAACAGATTAAGTCAATGCGCATGTTTTAGAGTAATATTATAAACTAACAAATTGCGTTATGTTAACCTATCAATTATTCTTATGATTATACAAAATGAAAGTTAGAAGCCCGTCATCTATGCACATGGTTGAGCGCGTTGGTTTCTAATCTACGATAACGAAAGAGGGGCATTAAAGGCAGACACCACAGGCTTTCAACTTTCAACAAAACGTTTACTGGCTTTACTTCGCCTTTCCGGAGCTCGACGGGGGACGTCGTAAGGTAGAGAGGAGGGTGCTTGATGAGAGAAGCGTGAGCCATGTGGCCCTGCCCGCAGCTATGTGTGCACGGCGGAAGGTAGTGGTCTGCTGTGTGTCATCTCGGCACGTCACCGTTACACAGAGTCCAGAGTGCCGGCGGTGCCTTCTTGGGGAAAGAAAAGAAGAGGCGGAAAAGGTGCGGAGAAGATGTTACTTTTTTATTAATGCGTTTGGAGGAAATTTTTGCCTCGCAGGAAGCTTATCTCTTTATCGGAAAGAAGGAGGAAGAGCTGGACAGGTTTGAGATAGAAGATTTTATATGTAGACACTCAAGGATTTCCTTGCGGAATCAAGATTTGTGCCCCCCGAGAACTGCGCGTGTTGGTTGCAGTCTTGCCACCATGGTGGCAAACCGCTACGGTCGCCGATTCGACAATTTCTGTCGATCACTCTCCGGGACCCTCGGCGCAATCTTATAGACGGAGGCCAGCTGGTCCACTCTTGATGATGGCACGGGCGGCGCGAACTTGGGGCTTTTTGACAGAAGGGCAGTTGAAGTCTGCCGACAGCTCGGTGTCGGACAGATTGATGGGGGCACCAGGCATTCCTTGCAACTGGAGGCAGAACACACGAGGATGCCCTGGAGAACACGCCTCCGCGATGTCTCCAGGAGGCGGTCCGAAGATTCCCAATAAAAAACGAAGGCGGAGTGTGTGTTGTAGCAAGTACCGAAACATCCAGTCATCAGAGGGCGTAGCGCAGTGCTTATCACAAGGATTTCCAGGGATACCTCTTTCCTTGTTATTTGCATAACTCTGTAACTGGAAGGCCAACTTCATGGTTCGAATCCTAGGAGACAGTTAACTGAGGAATGGGTCATGTACTCGCGAAGACAGACTCCCACTGCCCGAAGGTACAAGCAAAGAAGACTACACTTCGACAGGAACATGGCGGCCCGGAAGAACGAGGATGGGTCAAACTCTAGGTGGATTAGTGGCTTTCCAGCAGGACAGCACATTACATGAAGCTCACAGAAGTGTAATGCAGATGGTTGAGTGTATTGGTTGCTAATGTACGATAACGAAAGAGGGACATTGGAGACAAACAGACAACACAGGGTTTTGAGTTTCAAGAAAACGTTTACTGGCTTGACAGCGCCTCCCGAAGCTCGACTGGGAAAGCCGGTGAGGAAGAGATGGTGGGGGGTGGATGAGACAAGTGTGAGCCATGTGACCCTGCGCGCAGCTATTCGTGCACTGCGGAACGGGAGAGTGGGGGGGGGGGGGTGTCCGCTGTGTGTAAATCGGCACGTCACCGTTACATGGGGCCCCGAGTGCCGGCGAAGCCTTTTTGGGGAAAGAAAGGAAGAGGGGACAGGCACAGAGGGGAAAAGGAGAAGATACTTTTTTTTCATATCTTTGGAGGAACTCTTTTGTCTCTGAGGAAGCGTATCTCTCGATCGGAAACAGAAAGGGAGGGGATGGAAAGGTCTGAAACAGAAGATTTGATATTTAGAGACTCAAGGAGGGAATATCCCTGCAGAATCGAGATTTGTGCCCCCATCTTCGAGAATTTTGGTTTTTGATATGTTACCAAGGCAATGTCCAATAGTTTAAGGAAACTTTCATAGTTGCTCTCTTCGCTGACTCTATTTACCTTCCTTAATATTCAAAATGCGCGATCATAAATGTACATTGGGCTTGTTATTTTGAATGTACAACCATACCGCGGATCCAACTTGAGTTGTTATAAGTAATCGGTTAAGTGTGTGCCAGGGCTCACGCTGATGCCTGTGCTTCCTCTCTCCTCCCACATACGCCGAAGGTGAAAAGTCCAAACGTGTTACGAAATTTACTGCATACGTTGTGTACACAATAATGCCATGATATTGGGTAGCTTACATATCAGCATTGGACGAAATTTAGAATATAAGGCGAGAAAGAATGTAAAACGGGACGAAAAACACAAATACAACGCCACCTTGGCCAGGGAGCGGAGGGGAGAGCGGAGCGATGAGTTGAAAGGCATCTATGTCGGCTCTGTTACGTGATTCTAAGACATAAGCGCCTATGCGACAAAGGTTCAAAAGGTTTCTAAATATGTCAAAGGTGGTTTAACAAAAACAATATTTGACTTCCTAAGCTTTACCAGATCGAGCCTTGGCTTCTGTGTGGTATTCTGATTTGGGTTCTACACTTTTTTTAAGTAACATGAAATTTCCTTTAATACTAATCGATAAAAAAGCATTTCGATAAAAAAGTTGAACATGCACGACAGAAAATGATTTCACATTCCATAAAATTAGTTGCTGTTCTTATGAACAGATGATGAAATTTGATCAAATCTATTTGTTTTAATATATCTGCAAGTCTTAGCAAACTTCGGAGTGCAACCGACGGGGAAACTGGAGCAGCGCCGAAAATCACAACGCCGCGGCTTTCGTCATCATTTTCTGCGTCTGCTATCATTTGCTAAACTAATTAGGCTGTATGAATTCGCGGTGACCTAGAGAATTTACTATGTGTGTGCCTGTGTGTGTCTGTGTGTGTGTAATTTTAACATCCAGATTATTTTGGCGTATGGTGAAACCACATATGAAAGACCACGATATCGCTCTTCAGATATGTTCTCCGTTGTTGCTCAACCAAAAGCTCATAACATTATTCGTGATATAAATTGCTAGTAGAAGGTCATTATTTCTTGTGCCTGCCATTATTATTGTTTGGCGTCCGAAGAAACAAAAATATTAATTTTAACAGATTGTATTGATTATTTAAACAGACTAATTATACTTTGTATCTAAGTGTACATTTTTTAACCGTGATTAATAGTGTAGCCTTTTATCTGAAAAATGACTTCAATAACCCTGTGGTGCATTGTTTCTTCTTTTGTAAATACTTTTATCTTCATGACATCTGACGGAATGGCGCCCGTCTTCGTCCACAGATGTTTTGTAATCTGACTCCGCGTTAGTTCATCAGTACCCGTCAGTCGGACATGCAATTAAGAAATTCTTCAAAGCAGATCGGCCGTGCCAGCCGAGCCGTGTAGGAGATTGCAGGATATTGTGTTTTGCAATTAGCAGCAGTATATGAAAGTCATACTAAAAACAAAATATCAGTGCGTCCTGATATAATAATACGTACTATTGTAAAATCAAATATTGCACACTTCTCGGGACCTATATATTTATAACAATAATTTACATAATTACAGTACATATCACGTTTTAAGCAATATCAACAAGCACCAACTGTAGAAAATAGCACAGAAAAGAAACTTTTGGGTTGAATTTTATATTTCTTAAAAAGGGCACGGCTGCATGCTTGCTTTACTTTATTTCTCATCATAAAATAGTGTTTCCCCTCTAAACAAAATGGTAACGAGTTATTTATATAAAAAAAATCCTCATAAGAAGGCGATGATTTTAATAACCAGCCTGTTTGGTTTTCTCTCTGTTATTAAAAAAACAGTCCATTCGTTTTCTTATTTGGCACCTATTCTCAAAACTATACCTGCCAGCAACGTCTAAAACTGAAATTGTAAAAAAAAAAAAAAAAACTTTTGAAATTGTTACTTTTGAGTTATCATTGGTATACTGCGCCTATCTCGTCTCTTGGCTTTCTTTTTTTCCGGATATGGAGCCAAGGCTCTTTACTTCTTCTTTGAGACCTCCCAGTTCCGCTGTTCTCGCTCATGTCGTATTTTTTTAACAGACCCCCACCAAGCGCCAAGAACGACGATTGCCAATCCCACGCCTTGAGCGTCTCACATGTTGTTCCGACAGGACTCGGCCATACGCTAACCAAGATGTCACTTCACACGCTCCCTGCTTTCCACTGGATAGAAATAACACCAGCATTCGCAACGCTCCGCAAAGAGAGCTTAGAGGTCGCAGCGCCCTTTGGGAATTAGGATCGCCATTCAGGCAAAAGGCGACGAAGACGTCGGAAAGCGACGACGCACTGCCCTGCGGGTGTCTCCGGAACACCAGCCACACCCAGCGTCTCTGAGATGTGAGGCTTTTTTTTTGTTTTGTTTTTTTGCTATTCTTGAGTTTCCTTGTAGCGCGAGCTGTATTTCTGTGCGATTCGGCTTGTCTTGGCATTGCAGTTCCTAGTCCACTCGAAACCTTTAGTGTTTGTTCGAAGTAATATTGTCTTTTGGAACACAAGAACTGAAAGAGATGCTCTGCCCCCAAAAAGTAACGCTTCGCCCAATGCCTATTTCGCTATACTGGGTGTCGGTTTAAATATTATTCTCCTGGCAAACAGTCTGGAAAAAGTTAAACCTACTTCCTTTTTGGTGACGTCATGAAAATGGCAACATGTTTTTCTTGCCATTCGTAGAGTAATTTATTTATTTACTAAATGTGTTTCATTCTACCTTATGGCATTGACCTAACCATGAATTTGGCTTCCTGAAGCAGGGAATTCGTGGATGTACAGGGAAGTGTAATCTTCCCTGTACTTGTGTTGTAGCCGCCTCAACACCGTTCACGACTAAAGTGAAAGTGTAATGGCAGCTACAATCTCGCTCTACCAATCAACCGTTTCCCTTTTCCCCACGTTACCTCGCTCCCTGCGCGTACATATGATCAGGAGCATGATCGTTTAGCGATAGGTGAACGTTCGACAGTTTGAACAAGCACGTGTCGTGCACCGCACACTAAGCGTAGAAGTGAACGAAATATAAAATCCCAGTCTCAAAAAAAAAATAAAATAAAGGAAGACAGGTGCATTTTTACTGCCGAGCTCAGGACACTTTCATTTTGGAGTGTCGAGTTTCCGGAAAAGATCTTGCCTCGTTTGTACTGCTTTTTTTTTTTTTTTTTTTAGCGGTCGAGTTGTGTTTTTGCGAAAATGAAAGGCGAGGAAAAGGAGCAGAAGAAGTGGAATGAAGATGGCGGCTGGTTTATCGAGAGACTGCCACTCGCAGGGGTCGCGGTTTGTAAACTTTCGCCGTCGCAGGGCCGTGAAAAGAAAAAAGTATTTGACGGAGAACAAAGACAGTCCTCGCATGCTCTTTTCAAGGGCCGCTTCTTCGCGCCTTGTTCTCCGTCGCCGAGTATCGTGTTTATGCTCCGTCGCTATTTCGAGAACAAAGAGAGCTGTCTTTTGGAGGCGTCGTCGCTCCGTCCCGTCTATTCAGCGAAGGGTCCCCGAAAGTAGAACGTACTGTATGTGCAGTATTCGTGAATAACATACTATTACAGTTAAAGCGGCAGTTCTCCTCAATGTCGAGCTTTGTTCCACTCGACTTTTGAGGAGAAAGCCTCGACGAACGCGGAAAGGCCTCTTAGTTGCAGTATTATGTATGTTACCATGAACCAAAATATGACACATTATTTTGGTTGTTATGTTTTGGCGGTTAGGCTTTCGGAGAGTATTTTTGTAAGTATGAACACACTATTCAATTCTTGTCATTCGCCGAGATTCCGCTTAAACTCCAGTTATTGTCTTTGCCACCCCTTCACATATACAGATACACTGAAGGTTTTCTTGTTGAGTCAAAGAAGGTATTAATAAATCGTAAATTTGATCTTCATTTCTCAGACATGTTTTTTCACGAGCTAATAAAACATATTTAAATAAGACTTCGTTTTTTTTTATCAAGAATTGAGTCACCATTGTCGGAAGGTGAGCATAACTATGATTAGAATTTTACAACCCCTAGTGGGGCATCTCGAAATGTCGAATCCCATAATAAGAAGAAATATTGGCGCTATAAAATAAAAACACAGGACGTGTTTTTTAATGTTAATATAAAAACGGCGTTTATAAAGAGAAGTGATGTGTCACGTGAGACGTTATGCGACACTTTTGGCCAATATCGAGACATCATTTCCTAAAACAAAGTTTTGGGAAGTAAATTACACGTGCAGAAGGTCACCAACACACTGAAAAGTGACCACGAGAGAACAAAGCACGCATAAATATATTGCAGGAGTTTTTTCAGACATCAAGTGATTTATTATAAATTTTGTCAAATTGCGTTATTGACCCAAAACTGCGCATTAGAAGCAGAATCTTTTGGGAAAGTTCTGGAGGCCAGTTGATGAAACTCATGTCGAAAGGGACCACATTAGCGCATTGCCACAAACTACAACCTTTTCTAATTATGCTTCCTGGGAAGTCCAGTTAACTGAAATAGAGACTGCAATTTTATTTTCATGTTGAGCGCTCCGTTTTGTTTTGTAGGAATAAGAGTGACCGCACTGCTTTTCATGGAATCCAACTTGTGCTACATAAAAGCTGTGTTCATCACTGCTTAAATTAATTTCGGGAGTGTTCCCGTGCAACCGTTTAAATCTAGATTCCGTTCATGCTGCCGAAAGGTCTTCAATCTACAAAAAAAAGAGTAAGGTTTGCAAAACAAAACAACAAGACGAACAGTTATTTCTACATATACAATGAAGTAGTCGAAGCAGCATTTATACAATACAATGAAGTAGTCGAAGCAGCATTTAGGAATAAATATTTTAACGTTACATGCAAATTAAAAACGTGGATAAGCGTTTTGGTGAAAAGGTATGACACGTCAAAAAATGTAAAATAAAATATGTCTCGTTTGAAGTATGTTTATTGTATTTATTTTTTTAATTACGTTCTTCAGTTTGTTATTGAATGAGAAGCCAAATCAAATTTGGGAAATTTACGCGCCATAGAAATGAAGGCATTCTGACTTGCCCCAGCGAAGGACTGACGATGAATTCCGACCTCTTAGGTATCTCTTGACGCGCCACCAATCTATTGGTTACACAATGCCTTCTCCGCAATGGAAGCTCCATCATTCTCCGGCGTACAACGGCCGTGGATTACAAGCCGCCAAGTGGGGAGCTCGTAGGCCGACTGCTTTGACTCTCGAGGCCACGAAGGTGGCTTAAATAGGAACGTGAAGGTAAACATTAAAGCAAAAAAAGTAGGCACCGTAAGTACACGCAATTGCAGCGAATGTAAAAAAAAGCAAACAAAAATTACAATCCAAAGGTTAATCCTTCTAATTTAAAAAAAAAGAAAACACGATAGCTGACAAGTACTTTTCACGTCAATCTCAAGTTTTTGTTTTTTTTTACTGTCTTCACACAGTGTTTTACTTGGTCGTCTTAGGCAAGAGAACATGTTCTGTGTTTATCATCTGCGCCGGTTATGACCAGAATTTTCAGTGAAATAGCGTAGACTAGGTTCTGCTCTGTTTAGAATGATCAAGGCCTACCACACATTTGGGCTCTTCCTCCACGGAACTTCATGATGACCCGTCGGATGTTACTAACTCAGCATATTGACCAGAACCCGATACCGAGCGTTCTTCAAGGCGTTGATTGGACACAAGTCCCAGCCGAATGCTGGCACAGCATCTCATTTCATTTCATTTCATTTCAGCTCATTCCATATTTACTAATCCCTTCAATGCCCACGTGCGGCTTTACATAAGGGGGGGGGGGGTGGGCGAGGCAGTCTTTGTACAACTCAGGTACACTGGTACAAAGCGTGTTCACTCGTACCGAATCAGCGTTCCTCGCTCGATTTCCGCTCTGATGAGGCCAAATTCTTATTGAACACGCTTTTGAATATTCTACGTTGTGTTGGCTTAGTACGCAAAAAAAAAGTAAAACCAAAAGCATTAAAAACGCAATTTTTTTTTTTTTTAGTTGTAGGCTTATTTGGGGTTGTTCTCTTTCCTCCTGAGCTCCGGAAGCGGTGTAATGAAACCTTAAAGACACACAAATGGTAAATTTTCTTTTTTTTTTATTATTCAAAGCATTGCGAATTTTTTTTTTAACTGTCAAGTGATAAAAGCCGTTTTTTTTTGTTCTGTACTTTGAAAACCTTCGCATCTGGACTAGCCCCTTCCAATATGTCAGCCCATTGTGGTACACGATCATTCGCTTCGAAATCAACCCTACATATAATGCAACATACAAAAAAAGCTGCATTTTATATTAGTTTTGTTCCACATACCGTCCAGTTGGATTCTTTACACTCGTTATATTGGAAAACAGCCGTTTGTTCGCACAGTTAAAAAATCGAGCCACTTTTCAACTATATTTATTAACGGTATTCTTAGCGATTGTAGGACTCTGGCCGTAGTATACGGTTAAGAGTTCTGCTGTCTGATTTTTTGTTTGGCGTCTCTTGCTTCGCCAATACTCGAATGTTATTGACTGCAGAGCGGCACATGGGACGCTTTAGAAACTCGTCACGCTAATGTGTGTTTTGACCCGCTAGGAACTAAACGGTGGGCAAGTGCTCCAAAATGCGTCCTTGGACGCATGGGAACGCTAGGAGAAGCATCGCGTCAAAGCGAAGGGCAACACAGAAAACACGCATGGAACGCGCGATGACGAGGCAGCCGTTGTCAGGGGTAAACAAGACCCAGGTGGGTGTGTTTGGGGGGGGGGAGTGGGAGGGGCGGGGGGGGGGGGGGGGGGGGGGGGGCAAACGCACGAGGTGCGTAAGGAGCGGACCAATTTGCACGCCGTATAGTTTGCTTCACTTTATGTGCGAGAGAAGCCAAGAGAAAGTTGACGCTCTCGATCTCGCTCTTGCAGCTTTGCTATTGTCACACATAAAGTAAAACAGCGTGTGTATAACGAAATATTTTCGTTCGCCCTTGATCACGTTCCAGAGGACGACGGTTTCCCAAGAACCGCGAAAAGCGGCAAAAGAGTTGATCGAACGGACTAATTTTTTTTTCTGGTATGGGAGGAGGGAAGATTTCACCCCCAACAAGGAACATAATGTCTTTGGGAGCAACCTTTTGTTGCGGCTTTCTTGCCTAGGAAGATATACGATGTAACTAGGTGGCATCATCACTCAAGTGACCGCGCACAATCCCGTCAAGAAAACGCGAGGCAGAAAATGCCCTCTGTCTTTTGCTGATGCCGATGGCTGCCTCGATCGTTACCTAGTAGAAGTATATCGGTTGCAGCGGCTTCATTACAGGTAATCGATAAACATGCCCTGGGGTGAATCGATACCGTTTTCTTAGCGCTCAGCTTCCCCAGGTTCGCGTTTTCCGGCTTCGATTGGAAGCGAGCAGGTGAAATACAGAGGACCTCGGCACGCTCTGCGTAAACATCCACCCAGGCGTTTCGGGAGGAGGAAGAGCACAACACGCGAAAGGGGTAAGAAAAAACATAGATATTGTGACAACGAGAGGGATAACCTAGGGAAAGTTGTAATAAGCAAGCAAGAGGGGACTGGGTTTTAGTTCAAGAGAATTCTGATAGACTGGGTTAGCATTAACATGTTTTATATATTACCTGCAAACTTCAAAACCAATATTACTATTTTGTGTGCCAGTATCATTGACATATGGTTTAATTTTAATATTTCTAAAGTTTACTTCTTGCTAGAAAAAGAAACTACAGCTGAACTTTCTTTAACTTGGCAGTATTCGGCTCAGGAAAGTAAAATAAAACAAAAATGATAATGTAATGGCAAAAAAACAATTGGGTGCATTTTTCTCTTTATTATGCCAAACACGTTTGAAGCTAGCTTTATTGGGTAGGGGGTACTCTCAGTTCTGGCAGTGCCTAGGGCAGGATGACCATTGGTCTTTTAGTGAGCTGCGGTGTGTGGTGCTCATAGTTCAGGTGGTGCCTAGAGCAGGGTTTTTTATTGCAAGAGATTATTGCCATACCATCATCTCTTTGTCACACTGTCTGTGCTTTCCTTAAGGCACTTGATACGTCAAAATAGTATTTTTTATATTATACAAAACGATTCAATATGATGGCTGGACGTTACCCTCAAATTCAAAGCTTGAGAACTCAGGTTTTGTGAAGTAAAAAAAAAAAATGTTTCCAAAGGCCGAATTTGAAGTTCCCGCGTGATCCGCGCCAGTGGAGATGACGTCAAAGATTGAGTCGTCCTTTAACTCGAGTTTCTCTCACACCTCTAACGGAACCCCGACCGAAAGTGTCGTTTTCGCCTGCGTCTCGCGGCTTCTCCGTGCGTGCCACCTATCGCCGTAGTTTTGACCGTTTGACGATTTTCTTTTCGAAGTCTGAGAGGTGGTCGGGCACCGAAGAAAAAAGTTCGTCCGACTCTTCGACTCCCCGATCATCCTCAGTGCCACATGTACCGAACGCAGCCACGCTTTCCGAGGAGGGATACAAAGCCAGAAGTCGACATCACTTCCGGACTCCAATTTTGTTATTTCACAAAGTGCCATAGTGAGTTCGCAATTACTTTGAAAGTCATGTTTTACGAATGCACTTATTAAAAATCAAAGGAATGTCGCTTACAAGCATTCTAAATTTCATAATTGATTAAGTGACAAACAAAAAAAATTAAGGACATTTACAACTTCCTGTAACGCCGATTTAGAGCGCAGCGCTTGAGGAGGAGGAGGCAAGAGTACTGAGGGGACGGTATACCCCTCCTCCTTATCGTACCCTCTCCTCCCTTCCCTCCCCTTTTTTTCACGCGCGACCCGCGCTTCGTCACTCGACATTTCGGCGCGGTGCCAAAAGGTCACGTGACATTTCGGTGAAGCCACGTGATGTTTTGGCACGTGATTTCCATCGAAAATTTCAAAACGTCGTGAGACGTTTCGTCGCCGTGCATTATGGGACGTCTCCTGAATGCACCGCGCGGTTACCCAGACGCCGACGTTTCGGCACGTTGCATTATGGAACATTTCTCATATGCACCACGCGGTTACACCGAAGGCGACACCGCTCAAGCCGGAAACGGGGAACACCTTTCCGCTAAATATAGTGGGAAATTTTTCCGCAAAATTTTTGGAAAACCTTTTTGCAAATTTTTACATAGAAAGTTTCCGCTAAATTTAGCGGAAATTACCGATAATGCAACGCGCGGGGATGTAACTTCGTGACGTCACTCGTGACACTCGTGGAACCACACATGACGTCACGTGCTGACGTCGTTATGAGAAACGTCTCATAATGCAACGCGCGACTACGCCGACAGCTACGCCGCTCAGGCCGGAAATGGGCGCCTATGAGCTGCGCTCTAAAAGAAGCTAGGAGGTCAGAAGAGGAGAAAAAATCGAAGATAAAAAGGCTCGCGCGTGCTTGGGAAAGTTTTTTTTTTTTGCGTTGTGGTATTTTTTTTGCGTGTCTATGACTTGCATTGTTTCAGAAAAAAAATACGATTTTGGGGCTGTTTGAACACCGGCCCTTCTATAACTTTCTAGTAATTTCTTCCAAACTAACTATCTTGTTCGGCACAATCGTGGAGACTTAAGCACCACCCGGATATAGAACCTTTGCGCTGAATTTTTCTGTCACCCAGAGTGGGGATGTGCGTTTTCCCGCTCTTTCTACTCATCCTCGCTCACGCGCTCATCCTAAACTACCTGTTTCCGCTGCTTTCTGTCTTGTCCATTCTACCAGCTCTGCTCCTCGCGCTTTCCACACCACCTGCTTCTGCTCGTTCCGTTCCTGCATGCTGGGTCCGTAGCTCAGTCAGCAGCGCACTCCGGTCAAACGCCGGTGATTAGGCTTCGATCCTTCGTACCGGTTGCCATTTTATTCAAGATCCTATAGCGGTTACAGACAGACCGACATTCACAATTCCGCCTTACGCTGCTCCTGAGGATGGTTGGCTCTTTAAATCTACCGCTTTGAAATAAAACTCCGTGCCCCTTTTACCTCTACAATATTTAGGGCGATCGATACGTTATGAATCAATATGAACAGTTCGTTCCATAAAATCATCTTCTGCTGATATTTTTCTCGTTTTAGCGCGTTTTAAAGTGTATGGGCCGTTGGGCAACATAGATACTAAGAAGCAAATTCCTTCTAAAACAAACTAGCAAGGAACATTTTGAAAATCTGAAACCGAGGAATAAAAATAGAACACCGGTGCTTCTGTAACTTCTTTGCAATTTCTTTCAAACTAACTATCTTGTTCGGCAAAATTTTGGAGATTCTTTTTTTCTTCTGTTTTAGGGGCGAAGCTCCTTAGGGTCCAACATTATCCGTCCGGTGTCCGTGCTCACGTCGATTGCCATCCCATCTGTCTTCTTAAAGAAAGAAAAAAAATGTTTGCCCAACCGATAGGATTCGAACCTGTGCGGGAGACCCCAATGGATTCCTAGGCCATCGCCTTAAACACTCGGCCACTACAGCGGGACGAGTAGGGGGCTCTGAGATGTGGTAGAAACTCAAGAGCTGGGGATGTCATGTATGAAACATTGCAAGTAGCCGCTCAACGTCTACACAGGAGAGGCTTCAAATGCGTATATAATCGCGTTAAACTTTGCATGCATTGGCTCAACGTTTATAGACGAGAGGGCGCTGCGGTCAAATCCTCAAATGCATATATAACCACGTTCCATACCACACATTCTCTTTCTGACATGGACCGTTGACTTAAGCGGTGGAGATGCGTTCCCACAGCTTCTAGCTGATCCAAGCTGATCCGCTAGAAGAACCACTGGCTCTGCATTTCAGCGACCATAAAGCAATTATAATAAAGTCGAAACGCAACCCGCAACTCAGCACTACGAATGAGCAATAAAAAAAAATCAGCACCATCAGCACTACCTATGAACAATAAAATCAGTATCATCAGCACCACCAGAGCTTCGCCCCAATCAACATCATTCACCAAGTGGAGATGCGGTCATTTTTTTTACTCATAAACTTTCTTTTCGGCTGACACTTCTTCAACTGTCTGAAAAGGAAGCTAATCGCATTTTCCCATAGAGAAATATGGGGAACGTAAAGAGCGGATACTCAAGCCGTTTCGCAGCCCAGGAGCTAATGACTCTACCGGCCGTTGCGAAGGCACAACAGTGCCAATTAATTTATAGATTTGCTATATATAAACAATTAATAAATATATTGAATGTATCCAGTAAACTTTAAAAATAAGTATTAGCCTTAGACTCTTTAAAAAAGTTAAAATGACTGTGGCTATGACTTTGGCGAGACGGGTGGCTTTGGGGCGTCGACACGGCGGACGGCGGGAGGGGTCGGCTGCGCTCTTTGGTCTGTGTTGTGCCATGCGGTACGCCTTAGGCATGCTGTAGGCCCGTGAGCTCGTTGTCGCGTTTGGGTTTTTCTTCCGTTGCGCTGAAGGCAAGACGTACGTTTTACCTCTTTCCGTGTTTTGTTTGCAGTTGTGGTCATTTTGGTTGCGTGAGCGAGCAATGCAAGCTAGAGTTGGCCTCAAGCACATGACGCATTTGCTTGCACGCGTAAAAGTACGCACTCGCGACTAAAGGCTGCTTCGCACGGCTTTGCTTGCTGTGCTGCGCTACGCTGCGCTGGGCAGGTATGCGTCTAGTGTAACATGATTAGATAAACCGGTACACATTAAAAACCGCTCTAGTCTAATCATATTACAATATCGGCATATCTCCCCAGCGCAGCACCACTCGCGTGCAAAAATATTTCTATTACCGTGTGAGTGTGATATGCAGAAAAGGTTTCCAGGCGGGCCATGTTTGTGTACCCAAACTTCGAATTTATTGCCTGTGTGTGTTGCTTCGTGACAACACAGTGCCAACTCGAACTATAGTTTATTGTCGCAGGAATAATATTTTTGAGAAAGTTAAGAAATGAAACTAAGGAACTAGCGCACTACGTTTGCTGCAATATCACGATAACAGTTGTATTGCTCTGTTGTCTAGCTTTTGCCGCCGGGATGTTTGGCTACGGCAGCTACTGCTGCGTAGCCAACGAAACGGAACTTCTCCCAGAGGAGTGAGGAAGCCGCCTTGGATACAAGCATTGTGTCATAAGGACGTATACGCTCGTTAACAATCTATTCGTCAACGAATAACTGAATTCGCGTTCGTTAGCACTAAGTGCCGTGGCACAGGTTATCGTCGCTTGCGAAATGCAAGTTCCATGGTGTGCATAAGATGGACGGTGGGAAGCTTGGAGTCATGGTGCCGGTGACCAAGCTCTTCTTGACCACGTGATATGTCATTTCGCTTTTGATTTGAGGAGGAACGCCATGGAGCTAGAAGTAAAAGAAATAAATTCATGGTCCCTTTTAATCAGACTACTGCTCTCAAGACTAAGTTTACTCTCGTCAATTCCCGAGCATTTTAGCATCCTTCCTAAGAGAATAAGGTTGCTGCATCTGTTGATGAGAACGCCTTAGAACAAGTGGCGATCTAGAAGTAATATTGAGTAAAGTAACTCCAAAAAACTTCAGAAAAGCGGAGCGCTCTGGATTTTTTAGCACTTTATCATCACTCTGCGACCAATGAGAGTCACCTCTTAGTTGATAAGAGCTCCAATTAACGAATTAGGAAGCAAGAAGTGTTAAGGTAGTCAGCCTTTACTTCTTGGAGTTGTCAATGTTTTATAACATATGTTCTACCTCGTTCTACAAAAACGTGTTCTGCCAGAAAACAAAATGCGACACCAATGGCGAAAAACAGAATTGCCTATAGACCTTTGCAAAAACCACCTTCTCCGCGTTGCCATTTTTGTCCACTGGCTGTGCAACCCCTTCTGGGCATCGCGCCGTTTCCCTGCTGTGCGGTAGAATATACGATGCACATGCGTCTATAGCTCCGTGACTCAGCATTTTTCGTTGGGGTGATAAACGCTGAAAATATTGACTGGTAACTGACAGCTTTAGAAAAGCAATGTGTGACGAGTTCACAGCATCCTGTTATCGCCCTGTAGCTTTTGTGAGTTCGGCCTTATGAGATAGGAGCACGGTAAAACCTTTAACTAACCAAAGAAGGTGAATATGCTAAACCACACCCTGCGATTTTTTGCTCTCATTGACTCTACCTAACATCGCTACAGACACCTGAGCCGAACAAGCATTAGAAAGAAAACCCAGAATGTAGAGCAACTCAGCAAAACCCATTTCCTGGCTTGGTGGTTCGTATTTGTCCTTCACTGTTTGAATCAACGTACGCCGATATATCTTTTGTTTTCATGCGATATGAAATATGAGTTACAATATTCCTTTTTGTCAATACGCCACTGCGTGAGCAAGAAGAGCCGCCAGATATCCAAATATATTTGAGACCAGTGTGGATTGTTTGGGCGCTGAGTCCCTGTGCAAGCAGCTGACAACAACGTTGATACTCGGTCGTCCTTCCGTTTGCTTTGTAGAATGTTTTATTGATTTGCGTTTGTGCGCAGTTTTTTTTAGATCCGATAGCTATTATAAGTGGAGACATGTTGTACGGGGAAGTGTGCCCGATGGAATATATATTGTTTTAGAGCGCAGCTCTTAGGCGCCCGTTTCTAGGTTGAGCGGCGTTGGCGTGGGCGTAGGTGTAACAGCGTGTTGCATTATGGCACGTTTTCCATAATGACATTACAAGTGACGTCACGTGTGACGTCACGAGAGTTAAATTTTTCCGCTAAATTTTGTGGGAAAATGTTTCGCTAAATTTTAAGGAAAGTTTTCTGCTAAATTTAGGGGTGAAACTTTGGCTCAATTTACCAAAGAAATGTTTTCGCACAATTTAGCGGGAAACTTTTTCAATAATTTTAGCGGAAAAAATTCGTCCGCTGTATTTAGCGGAAAAGGTTTGAAGCTATATTTAGCGGGAAAAATGTAAAGAGCTGTCTGCCAAAAATCATTCGCGCGAAATTACTTTGTCATCACTAAGCATCCAGAAGTCCGATGCCGAATGTTGGCGGTATTTATTTCCGATGGGTTCCGGAATCACATATTAGATCTGAATGAAAAACATGCTCGAAATGCGTCACCACGGAAACGATGCAGTCAATTTCATGCTATATACGGAAAGAAACTGAGAGAGACGAGGATATAAAAACGCGGGGACGTCAAATCGCCGAGCTCTGATTTCAGTAATACACGAGTAGACTAACAGGCTAGCAGCCTTTGTGCCTACTCGCTGTCTCCTTCAACCAGAGTGAACAATAGTGTCGTCTGCTCTCCACGCGGGGTCTGATGTTTGAAGATAGAACGTTGAACGCCGACCGCCCACTTCCGGCGTTTCAATTTTGAACGCAAGACCAGACTCTTTTAAAACTCTACTGGTCATGAAACTTCGGCCGAAGTTTGGTACAGGGTCGAACACTGCCGCTAAGTTGTACCGGAGGGGTGTTTTTTTGGCGCCACCCCGGTCTCAGTAAACCATCCCAAATTCTCGATAACAAGCACTTTTTTAAAAAAACAACTTCTCATACACTTACATTTTTTAACGTCTATAATTGATCACTGTATCCAAGCACCGCCATTCTATATCGATCTCTACCAACAGAACCAAGAAATAAGTAGCTTCGCGGAGCCACAAAGCAAAGACCTTGTATACCTAATCAGTTTTGATGGAGTGAGAACAGATTTAGAAAAATTGAGGCGCTTAATTATTTTCTAGTTCCCAAACGTCTGAAACATACACGTACATTCTTCGGCCTTTGCACATACTTTAGAAAATTCATTCCATATTTCGTTCATATTGCCGAGCCTCCAAACAGCCTCTTTCGAAATAACGCACCATTGCCATGGACGTTAAAACAAGATACTGCTTTCCAGGAATAATAAAGCACATCGAGCTCCAGTCCCCATTCTCGACCGCTTCGTTTAAGGTGTTGATACACTGCTTTGAATAGAAGCCATTGAACATGGCATCGACGCAATTTTAGCTAAAATCATTTCTGAGTGTAGAACATTTGATTGCATATACGGCAGACTCTTACAAACTGTGAACTGAATTAGACCATAACTGAACAGGAGTGCTTGGTTGTCATATAGGCTACTACTAAATTTTGTTCTTATTTTTATTGCACCCACTTCACAACAGTTACAGATCATCACGCCTTCTGCTGGCGTGCTGCACCTACTAAGGACCCCTGCGGACGCATTCGTCGCTGGTCACTATAATGCAAGATTACAATTTTACAGTTAAGTACAAATGTGGGAAACGACACCATGAGGGCACAAGCCTTTCCAGATATGCACCACGTCTTGACTCTACAATTGATAGCCGGATCGACGATATGCACCACGTCTTGACAAAATTGACATTCGCACGACTCAACTTGCTGACAATACGTTAGGCCCGATAATTTCTTGCCTACTTGGGACCGCTCCGTGCGCCGTGCAAGACTGTTCAAACTCCGCAATGCTATTATCTACCGGCGCAACCACGATGTCTACTGTCGTCCATTGTTGCTCCCTCGTCCCTCGCCGACTATAAAACTCATACATACGAGTGAATCACAATGGCACAACCTCGGAAACCTTGGATTCTTGAAAACTTTTTTTTTCGAATTCAGAGTTGCTACTTGGCCGTCATTTTGTACTATCGATCGATATGTTCAATCTCGACATATTTGCCAGACCAAAAGAGTCCCTCTGCCCTCTGGTCTAATTCGGTCTATTACTCAACCTCATATTTTCCAACGTATCGGCGTTGGCTTCTACCGCTCGTTTCTCTTGTTCATAGCAAAAAAACTAGTGGGTAATTGTATCGATTGACCACCTCAGTCGCTGCATCGACACTAAATGTGTTCCTCTCCCAATGTGGAAGTGGCTAGCTTCTAACACGTTATTTTCTGGCGCCAAAAGGAGTTTCCATGTATAATCAAAGGCCGCGGTACATCATTTGTTTCGCGACTCCTTCGAAGAAATTTTGCGACTACGCTTCAACCACTCACACCGTTGCAACGACAGCGCCCCACACGGAAACGAACAACCTCGCCGTGCACTTCAGTCACAAATTCACTTACGTGATTTCAATGTACGTCAAGGAAAAACAAACAAACTGGGGCACCGTCGTACGCTAAATCAAATATGCACACAATACTGCTTGACACTCGACTACCAGGGCACTAGCCGTACTACCTACTCTACGCCCCAGGACCTTTCACGCTACTCGACGCAGTTCTTCGCTACGTAGATCATGGCCCCGTTGCTTCGTATCCCGCCAATATTGTCTCCCGCGCCAAAGACGCCCGCCAACTTGCTCTATCTACACGCCCCGGACGCAGCAGCAGCAGACGCTGCGGAACAAGGAATTTTATCGTCCAGCGACTTACAGCATCAGTGACGAAATACTTCTCTGGCCACTTTATCGTATGGTTGGAAAATGTAAAACTCTAACGATTGTTCGTCGGCCCGTTCTGTGTTTCCCGTCAACTGCACGCCGTCAACTGCACGCCGTCTACTACGAAATTGATCCTGTGTTAGGACCTCAAGATCGCCGTTCTCGCGCCTTAGATATTGTGCAAGTTGCAAAAATGCGCCGCTGTCTTCGCCCGGACAGCTGAGTACCCCAATCCTCGACACATACAGAGCCGCCGGATATCCTGCGTCTCCACCAAGCTGGGGGATATTGTTAGAAAAAAGAGAAAGCACGTATGTTCTAAAAACATCTCGCACAATGTCGTGGTTCCTAAGATCGCACTACAAAGCTGTTAAACTGTCCCCTATCTACCATCATTGTTAACCCCCCAGCATTAAATAAATTGTACCTTCACACCGTAACATTAAATTGATTTACTTAAAAAACTCTGTTTTGAGCGAGCGAAATAAAACCAGGCAATTGACCGTGTGGCTTGCAATGCCTCAATTTGATGGCGTTGCTTGCAGTGTAAAGTTTGACGGTGATAACGTTATTGAGCATTAATGTTGAGGCAAAGAGAGGAATTAAGAACGTTACTAATTTGAAGATTAATGCAGAAAAGGGAAGTTTGGTGAATTGAGTGAGGTACATAGCTGAAAACGCTTACTTAAACGAGAAACGCTGGCACTACGATTACGTGTCACCGCGTTTTATTGGTGGCCGGTACAGAATGGTTTCGATATTACACTACTCATTCCTAGTTGCGAGACTCCCAACTGTGCTGGCTAGACTGGCACTTCTTGCACCCCTCGTCGACGCTAGCGCCGCGCCTTATCGCGTACCAAGCTCTACGAATCGCAACTCCCGGCTGTCGGCCCTGCCCGCTCAGAGCGGATGAACGGTGAACCAGAGGAGCCTGGACGGCAGGCGGCGGCGGCGCGGAGACAGTGGCAGGGAGTGTTGAGCTTAGTGCCTTGTTGCGGCTACTATCAAGACTTGGGAAGTCATTCATTACAAGTAATGGGCAACTTGTAATCTGTTACTTTTTCAAGTAATTTTTGTAATTGTCACGTTACTCTTTTCTGAAGTAATTTGTAATGTAATTACGTTACAAAATATTGGTAACGGATTACTTTAATTACTCGCTACTTTTAAAAAAAAAAAAAATATGAGACACAAATACAGTAATTGGAGCAATACAAGCAGTACATTCAGCAGCATAAAGAGAGCAAGTTTAACAAGTAGAAAACACCAGAAGGGGAAAATAGCCGAAAAAACACACGATTGTTTGTATGACCGGTTACTAGAACCCCTAGAAAAACGAGCAAGGCATGTACAAATATACAAAAGACAAAGATCAAGTAAGACAAAGCCGAGTAGGCTCACCGTCGCCTCCCCTCGTGTGTTTCTTCTTTTCTCGGGCAGGAGAAAGCTCTTCGTGTTTTATTTGTTTTTGTCTTTTAAACCTTTTCACCCTTTCCAATTTCTTCAACGTCTCCACTCACCTGCACAGACATCAAAGGCTGGGTCCGGACCTCCTCACTTCACGAGTTCACAACTCAGCGTAACAGACGATGTAGCCTCGCGCGAGGGGTCAAATATGTTTGTCTTTTGTGTGCGCTACTGCATTCTCGCAAGCTCTTGAGGCACGGCTGAAAAGCGCCGGGCGCGAAGCTAGATTCATCGTCTTCGAGGGCAAGGGCATACTTCTTTTGGTTTACTTCTCTGGACGTGGTGGGATCCTCTATTGTTTTGTGAGACCGATGGCCACCGCTTCTGTCGCATTTATGGCCTCTCCTCCGCTGGCCTCCACAAATATTAGTATAAAAGTAAGAACCGATAAGCGATTTATAACCGGTAACCGCCACTTTTTAATGCGAATAGCATTCTTTGGATACTTCACGCACTTTTCGTCTATGTATCTATCTATCTATCTATCTATCTATCTGGCTATCTAACCTCTTACGCCGCGGGTCGATAAATAAATAAAAAAGACCGGCGCCGGCGGGATTCGAACCGTTGACCCTTTGATCAGCAGGCAGACGCGCTAACCACAGAGCTATGAAGGCAGTCATTCAAAGGACTCTAAAAACTTGTTTATATCTTTACCATCGCGCGTTCCATGCACGAGGGCTCATTCCGCTCTCGTGAGGCTTAGCACGAGAGCGGAATGAGCCCTCGTGCATGGAACGCGCGCGCACCGGTAGCTGTGACAGCGCTGAAAGCGCGTCCTATGGTAAAGATATAAACAACCGTTTAGAGTACCGTTGGTTGAGACTAGCTGAGACGCCAGAAAGTCTGGTCGGTACCATTTTGAGTGTTTGTGCGTATGGCGCGTGCTTTGCTCGCCTTCCTAAGTGACACAAACGCACGTGCTGGGCTGCGGAGATCGTGCGCAGGGCTGTGAAAGTGTCAACAAATTTAGAATCGCCTCAAGAGTGGGCTGGCGTATCTAGAGTGTGCCGGCCACCTGACGAACGCGCATAACTCCGCACCGTTTGATGCTATTCGCATTAACGTAGATAATCATTCCCAAAGGATGGGTTCTGCTGATTTTTCTCTGACTGGTCGAATTTTCGATCATAGAGTGTCCGTCGTCTCCATGTCCATCTCTTAATGAGATGTTCACAAATTAAGGGCATTAAGGAGAACGAAAACCAAGAGTTTCATTGCATACTTTGCTTGCCAAAAAGGCACAACAAAAAAACACACACATGGTCATCAGCACGAACAACAAACTGTAATCTACGGAAATACATCAAAATGTGTTTCCGTACACTACATCAAATGTGTTTCCATAGATAGGTGTGAAAAATGGCGGATGAATCCTAATTTGGATAAGACGTAGTGCATGACATTTTCCAGGAGAAAAACAGTGAGCGATTTCCGTTATGAAATAAACAATATTAATCTAAAACCAGTTTCTGAGCTTAAGTATTATAGACGTTTTCTTTACATCTTCATTACATTGGAGTCGACATGTCGATTATACTGTGGCAAAGGCGTCAAAAGCTTTGGGTTTTCTTCGCAGAAATACGCGAAATTTTCCTCAAGTCACCCGGGAGTTGTTGTATAAAACAAATGTGTTATCTATCTTAGAATATGCCTGCACTGTGTGGGACCCGCCGACTATCACTGATAGAGATAAACTAGAAAGGGTGCAAAACTTTGCGGCCCGCTATGTATTGGGAAGGTCAGTAAAAGATAGAGATTTTAGTGTGTCACGTGCTAAACAGACTCTACAGTGGGATACACTCGAACACCGTAGAGCAAAGCTTCGATTGAAGTTTTTTCACAGCATATACCATTCCCAAACCGGAATCCCACGTGACACCTATCTTTTTTCAGCACATTATCAATCCGCCTGAGTGGATCACGTTCATAAGGTTCGCGAGTACAGATGTAGGACTGCAGTTTTTAGTAGTGCTTTCTTCCCAAAAACAATTTGCCAATGGAACCGGTTACCTTCTTCCGTAGTATCAATCTTGTCAAATGATGCCTTTTATTCTGCCCTGGAATCAGTCAAGTTGCTAAAATAAAAGTTATGCAATGTGTGTTGCGGGTTCGAGATCTGCTTTGATGTACATAAATTATCCTGTCGTTATTTGTTGATACAGAGTGATGCTGTGTGTTGCGAAATTGTGATGTGCTTCCATGTATACAAGTACTCTTGCCGTCATTTAACCCAACTGTACTTCACAAGAAGCCTGCTTGTGTGTATTCAAGTAATGTTTGGCGTATGTAACCCTCCCCCCTCCGCTGTAATGCCGAAAGGCGCTGCGGGTACTGGATAAATAAATAAATAAATAAATAAATAAATAAATAAATAAATAAATAAATAAATAAGGTAAGCTGGGACACCTGCATTTTTGACTTGGGCTATACATTGTAACTTTAGAACCTAGTTTTTTCTGTCTCTTGTGAATAACAGGCGAAAACACCGGAGTGAAAAAAGAGCTTTTCGTAGATCGCTTCTTTAGCTCCGAATCTCGTAGCGGAGGTGAGCAGCTGCTACTGAGCATGCTTGCCACCTCTAGATTTGTCTGCACAATTCCAGGGATCATTTCCGGAGGCCGCAAGCTAGCGGGATGGCGGGTGTGGTTGCGGCTTTGATGTGCCCTTGTCAGCTTACAGGGGAACGTAGGTGCAAATCTGCACTCTTTCTCTTAAATACAATATTTTATTTTTACAAACACTACCATTTATACGGGCGTATGAGAAATGAAAAGTAGTGTTGCACAGCCTTTTTGAAACATTTTGATTTTTTTTTTTGATACTGTGTATGGAAAACATAACGTGAATGTAACTTGTAACATAACAAGTAAAGTATCCGTTATTTTCGGGGAAAGTAATTTGTAACAGTACTCTATTACATTTGAGGCTTAAAAAGTTTCTAATTGTAATCCATTACATTTTTCAAGTAACGAGCACAAATCCTTGATACTAACGCAGGCACGTAGCCAGGGTCTTGTTTCAGGGGGAGGAGGGGGGGGGGCGCCCGTGACAAAATGCTGTATGCAGGGGAGGGAGAGAGGGGGCCTGCAGCAAAATGGAAGATTTCGGGGGGGGGGGGAGGGGGGGGGGGCCGGGCCCCGTGGCCCCCCTCCCCCCCTGGCTACGTGCCTGTACTAACGCATGGTTCTGGTCGGCATGTTCGTGCAAGCAAAGCCGCTTTAACGAAAAGAGTGAGCCTGTTTAAATAAGATGTCTTGTGTTCCGCCTTACTCGCAACAGTGTTGCGCGGCGAGACCGGGATGCCTGACTTCGTTAGAGACTTTAAGTATATTTACACACTGCAGGATTTCTGGTCTTGTGGTCGTCAAATCAATCTGTGTTGTTGACGTGACGGCAAACGCTCCCGCTTGTGCAGTGTAGAGCTCTAGTGTACTGTCTTCAATGAGATCCTTCTCTTGCCCTAAGTAGGAGAAAACTGGTCGCCCAACTGTATGTCGAGCAATGAACATCTGAAATGGGTCCGCGTTTTAAGGCGCTTCACAATTGAACATGACCATTCCTTCAAGCACTTTCAAAATAAAGAATAGGCGTACTTGCTTTTTATAATTATAAAGACAAATAAAGAAATGCTCGAAGCCTTTGAAGCCGCATCATGTACCAACAGTTCATGACTTGAAAATAGACGAAGCAGTTTTGGCGAAATTGGGTTGCAAAGTGGCGAATAACACGGTACACAAATGTACCTTACTGTCTATTAAATAATTTGGTTTCGGATGAATATATAACAAAACCCCTAAAGACGCTGATGACGTTAACAACCAGACGAAAGGCAAACAGCGCACAGTAAACGCGGACTAAAGAGTGCAAACGGGACAAGCGCTGCCAATTTTAGCCTAGCGTTACCGCAGGCTACCGTGAGCACGGCAACGTTCTGGTGCGCGCTGCACATTATAGTTCAAAGTCGCAGCGCGAGCTTCAGTGCAATTCTGCACGTACGGCGGCTATCGGACATGTTATCCTAAACGTTTCTCTCAATAACCATAGCCTTTCCGGTTTTGATCATGTTCTACAATGCACTAAAACAGCGACGGTGAGCATCAAGTTTGTGAGCCAGTGACACGAAGACATCAACACTGTGAACGCTGCTCTTCGGAGCTTGAAGAGGGTCACCATGCGTGGCTCTCTTTTAGAGAAGTGATGGTCATTCAAAAATCAAACACTACGATATCTTCAACACGCTCGAAAATATTTTCGTACAGTGACGTGACACTTGCCCAAAACGCTTCCCCTCACAAAATGTTCCCCATCTTGAGGTTTCCGCAAGTTTTACATGTTAACATGGTCGTTTTTTTAACGCACACAAACATCTCCGTAATATACCACGATATTCAGCTGTGACCTCTTCAGATTTGTAGAAAAACAAATTATTTTTATTACACTTCGTACAGCGTCAAAGGAGCTGAGCACACGGGAAATCCTGGAGAATCTGCCCCCGTCTTTTGCGCCATCTTGGAACTACCGCCTCGCCCACTATAGGGCGTTTTGAGTTGACAAATAACGTTACGGAGGAGTTTCTCGAGCCGTAGAGTGTCGAAAGAGCTCTGGTGAGACCTTTGCGCGACAAACAAACCACGTTCTTGTTTGCTCTGATTGGAGGGACACAACGGTTGAAACAAGGGCAGGTAGCCTCTGCGTCTACGCACTGATCATTCCAATTAGGAGTCTGGCACTCTGACGTCCCCAAGCTCTCTCATCCCCTCTTCTTTTCAGTTTCTCTCCACATACGGTAAAGCGCCAAGATGAGGTCGCTTAAGGGAATGGCGAACAAGGTAGGCAGAGAGCATGACACTGTGTGTTCAAGCTTTTCGTTGTTTTTATTTTCGCTTTCTTTCTTTACACTGCAAGGTTGTCGTGAGAGTGACAAGTGGAAATACATTTACAAACACGACATTTGTACTTTCATAATTGTGTGGAACGATTCAGGATGATGTAATCCGGGCTCCTCCTCACAACTGTTTCACAAAGCGTAGGTGGCGAAAGCTTTTTTTTTTAGAAATCTAGCGGTCCCGCAAGTTGGATATCTATAATATTGTTGACAATCTTCTAACATGTTTATAAGATGATCTCAAATGAAGGAGGTTATAATGGGGAGAAGTGGTGTCGTATTCTCGGAACATAGAGAAGTGTGAAAATAGTAGGTGAGGCCACCAAATGTGCCCCCAGTCTCTCAGCGCATGAGATAATCCTTTTCCACTGTGTTAATTTATCGGTCTACTAAGTTACCTACCTTTTATCAAAACCTCGTGTAATTTTCATCATGATTATAGAACTCATTTAACTAACCTCCATGTAAATATATATAGGGACCAAATTACCGCATTGTTATGGATTGCCAGGTAAACGCAGTTGAGGTGTGTCTACGAAATGTCCTCTCAGTCACTCAAGCAATAAACCTTTACCTGTTTTTTTCGTCTAACAAGTTTATTTTTATTTTTATTACAGCCTCAATTGATTTTCATCGTAATAAGAAATCTTACTTAAGGGGCGCGCTGCCATGTAAATAGGTGTTAATCTGCCGAGTTGGCACGGTATTGTCGTGAAATATGCGCCTGCTTGCCCTTTATGTAAATGGCGGCGTTCACTGAATCAGTGTCGAATATGTGAGATTTTGTTCCCAACACTTGCCTGTCAGTAGAAAGTTTGGCGTGCGGCGGACATTATCGACGCACAGCCGGGAGCGTCGTTTAAAGTGAGTCGTCATAACGCGCGCGGCTTTGAAATGCCGAGCGTATAAGGCGTCGCACACACGAACGCTGAGGAGGGCACCGCGTTGAAAAAGACCGCACAAGTTCTACTTCAGCAGATGTTTATTTCCCTCGGTCGTGATGGGAATGCACGTGCGGGTCCGCTTCTTCTTTTCGTGCGCCGTTCGTATCGAAAGCCAGCTGCGACAGCGGGCAGACGAAGCAGACCGCAGGCCTGGAGCAGATGTAGCCTAAGCCTAAAGTAGGTGTCTGCTTATACATTTTAGAAAGGCAGTCTGCATACAATTTCGAATGCGAGTCACCGCGAGATCTGTGCTTTGAATGCCGCATGACTATGGGTTATGGAAGAAAACTTGTCACGCGTCTTTGGAGCCACGGATATTGCGGTGACTGGTTTTTGCATACTGTCTTCTGTATGATGAGTTTAACGTAACCGACTCAGCGGCGAGCAGCCGATGGGAGCCTGGATGAGCGCGTCGATCGCAAGGCAGTGTGGGATTGAGCTCCTTTTTCGGTGTCGCCAGGCATGACGTCATGCCGGGCACTGGGGTGTTTAAACGTACTTGCTGAAAACGTTTTGTTCTCCACTTCGAAAATATTTGAACTCAATCGAGAAGTGCTAGAGACGACGCATCCGCCTTTCTGACCTTTAAATATTACTTCCAACATGACGGCACCCGGCGGCTGTGCTGGAGCGTTGAGAGAGATTGCGATGATTGGAAAAATTGGTGACAGCCGAGATGACTTTTGTTGTTGTTGTTGTTGTTGTTTTGTCGGCTAATTTTTTTTATTTTTTTAGCAGGAAATTTTTAGTTATAACTGAAATTTTAGTTATCTCTTCCGTCCCCTTACCAAAATCTGCAGCACGCCGTTTTAGAGCGTTAACGTTTATGGACTCTTCCCATCACTGGAAATGACGTCCGCTGTTGAAGTTGTAGCTGTTCATGTGGTAGTTGGCGTAGTACGACAAAAAGTGTCTGTCGTCGATAATGTCACATCCATGGAACACACCGCCCGCCGCCTGTGGGTATCGAAAATGGGTTCGCTACCTGCTAAGCGGATGCGGTAACACAAAACTACGTAACTACATTTTTAAGTTTTTTTTTGTAATGGCTACACCACAGCCTTAACAACTAGCATAATATATTTGCTCTTTTCATTTTGCAACAAACTCAGTGAGGTCGTCTATTGGGTAGCCTCGGCACACTTCCCGTTATCAATATATATCCTATTTTTTATCGTAATTTTTTTATCTTAGGTGTAAATTAAGATTGACAGGGCAATAACTGTTAATTACAGAATCTGGATTTGTATATTTTATTTCGCAAATACTGAAAAACCCGCCGTCTAGTCGAGAACCGGAAGTGAGGTGGGGGGCTATTTGCACACTGATGCACCACCATGTTTCACATCACGCGAGAAAGAGCGAATAGCGTTATTGTAATACCGATACCCGCCGCATCACGCTCTCTCCAAAGATGACGAAACAGCCGTAAAAATAAGACCGCCGTAGCACTGTGAATGCCAAAAGCTCGTGTCGGGAAACGCCGTTTTACGCGCTCTGGAAAAAAAAAAGATACAAAAAGTCTTTACCGAACAAGAATTGGTGAGATGTCGCTTTTCTTTTGAGCGCCCTTGTTCATGCATGCACTCCACGTTGCGTGAATGCGGCGCCAATGGAAGTTTTGGGGAACCGTTTTTGCACATTCGATACAACACGATGGGCTCTCCGGAACGAACTGCGCTTGTGCGAGTCTTATGCGGGTAGCACATTCCCGAATTGTTCCGGTGGGCCATCGGACCATATCGGATGAGCAAAAACGGTTCCCTAAAACTCTCGAATATCAACGACTTAGCTGTAAAGTGTCGTATATATCGATGCAACTGGGTGCTGTGGAATAACGTATGATTGCTCCTTTTTTCTAAATGCGTTTCGGAACGTTTACAGGCCGTTCCATTGGGGTCACAGCAGAAAGGGTAACGCAGCCTCGAACCGGCGTGCTAAGCCGGGAATTACCCTCCCGGCGCGGAGCCTGCTTGGGGAGTGAGCTGTACCCGAGCGTTTCTTACACGCTACAGTGGTACGAAGACTCGTCTTTGGGCACTTTCGCTAGCAGCTCCGCGAATTTCGATGCGTTAGCCAGGTTACGTTGTCGGGTTCAGCAAAAGAAGTGAAATGGGTGACAATGAGCTGTCGCTGGTTGTTCAGACTAACAAAAAGAAACGCACAAGCGATTGCGCAAACCATAGGCTCAGCCCGTTCGGTCCAGCAAAAGCAGTGCGGGCAATGGCGTGATCTTGCTCCATCGGTTTTTCGCTGATCCCAATCTTCATCGTGAATGGTTGGTGAATCTAAATCGTAAGGATTTTCCCCTACACGCTGCAGTCGCGTGTGTTCCAAACATTTTGTGGATGAAAAAAAAAAAGAAAATCTGGTGCTTATGTTATTCCTCTGGTACGCCCGAAAGGTATGTCGTCTTATCTCAGCTGGTCTACCAACGTATAGGCGTAACCAACATGTATGTTTGCTCTCGTGGTGTTTTATGCTTAGGTGGTAATTGCGAGGCGACGCGTGGTAAGGAACTTCGCCGGACCTCAAAGAACGAAACGCCGGGTATGCATAAATCAAATATATGCGTGACTTCAAACTTTTTGCGGAAACAATCCCTCATTGCTTTCGTCACTTACAGAAGGCGGAGGACAGCGCACCCAGCGTCGTTGTGACGGTGCTGTTGCCACTCAGCACCACGAGACCAGCGCAACTAAATCGCGAACGCGATTCCCAGTTATTAATTGTTTTTTTTGTTTTTTTTCACCACAATCATGCTACAGGAACATTTATAACTAAGACAAAAAATCGAAAGAAGTTTAAAATTTCTGTAACGCGACATTAGAACGCAGCTCTTGAGAGGAGGAGGGAAGGTTACGAAGGGAGGATATGCTCCTCCCTCTCCTCCTGCCTTACCATCCCTCCTCCTCGTCCTCCCCCTTTCCTCCTCCCATTCTCCTTTCTCCCCCTCCTCATTTTCCCCTACTCTTCCACCTTATCCTCCTCCTCCTTCTATTCTCATTCTCTCCCTTCCTCCTCCTCCTTCTTTCTCCTCCTCACTCTCCCCTTTTTCTACCCTCCTCATCCTCCTCTTCCCTCCTCCATCTCATCCCATCCTCCTCCTCTTCCTCCTTCCCGCCTCTTCCGTACCCTCCCCTCCTCCCACCACCAAGTTTCCCCGCTAAGTTGCTGAAAAATTGACGCACGTGACATCAACAGCAATTCAATCCCATGCTAAATTTAGCAAGGAATGAATTGCTGTTCAGGTTACGTGATGTTCATTTTCCCGCTAAATCTACCGGAGAAACTGAATTTTGTTCATAGGAGACGTAACACCAAGCCATATGGCGCAATTTTCCCTGCTAAATTTTGTCGGAAAATTGAATTTGTATTGAGATCACTCGACGTTAATTTTCCCGCTAAATTTAGCCGGTAACGCCGACGCCGCGAAATCCGGAAACGGGAGCCTAGGCTGCGCTCTCAAAACATGCGAACAAGTGGAAGGAGTAGGCGGGACAAGCACGATAATGCCTTTCGGCCACATTTTATGCCTTTTGTTTTTGATGAGGCTATTTTTGGCTGTCTCTTTGTGCTTTCAATAAGCATTCAGTTGTCAACCAGCGACACTACTCTCCTCACTCTCATCGTTCTCTTAGTACGGTTTTTGTTTTAAGTCAGGAACCAACTCTGCTGCATCTTCGCCTTAAAACATTTGGAACACATCATAGTTCCAATTTGAATTATTGCATTTAATTCCATATTCTTTCTATTTAAAAAAAATAACATTACCTAGAACGGCTTCGAATCTCGACACTGACTTAGTGATATTTTTACAGTTTTTTTATTATACAGATTCGTCAATACCACTTGCAATGGCAAAGTGTGCTGTCACAAATTTTATAGGAAGCACAATACCGCTCACGGAGCTCATACAACAAAAAGAGGCCAAAGAAGCAGAAAGATTCAAGTAAAATATGCGTGCTCAGAATGCCTTCGCAGTGTTATTTCTCAATTGAGGGGCTTGAAAGTAGGTACTCATAGCCATGACACCACTGGAGGAACGAACCTGTCATCACTGCCAATGTTTTTCCAGACAGTAAGCACCGCTCATCTTCGAGCAGCACAGCTACAAAATCACTGCAGCTGTGAGAAATTTGTTTTACATGTTAAGTAGCAATGCATGTCTCCATTATAGCAACGCGCCAAGCCTTCCACACCGTCTGATCACCTGGGCGAGTCTCCCTACGGCCATCACCCCACTGGAAGGGCAGAACCAACCGGTAGGAACCTGTCTCTCGCTTCATGATGAAACTGCCATCGAGCTTCTAGACCATCAACAACCCTGTTTTACGAGCAGCCCAGCTACGAAAGCACTAGCAGCTGTGACATATTCAAATTTAGCGTGCAAAAAGCAACAGATGTCTGCATAACAGCCACATGCCCAGATCTTTCCCACCATCTGATGACTTAAAAGAGTCTCCCAGCAATACGT
>JAZHYW010056254.1:0-11267 GCA_037355805.1 Ixodes ricinus
AAATTTCAGTTTCAGAAGATTTTTCGATTAGAATTCAGAACATCCGAAAACAGTTATGGGCAACTGTTAAAGATAAAAGGAAACCCGAAGATAAAGTATATCTTAAGTATGATAAGTTGGTTATTAATCAGGATGTGTATGTGTGGGACGACGAAAAATGTCGAAGATGTAAGCTTACGGGCTCTGGGATTGATGACGTGAACGAGGCACAAAATGATTTTGCTAGCACTTCCCAGTCTGGAAGAGGTAGGGCCGGTGACAGGCTGCGTGAACAAACTCGCGAAAGACTGGCTGGTGCCAAAAGTATTTCGGGCGACCATGACCGTGTGCGTTCAAATGAACAAGCCTATTTCACCCGTGCTCGTAAAAATCAGGCAGCGACATCTTCTAACTCCCAGACACTGTCACAAGCGTCATAGCTACAGGCAAGAAGCAGTGACGAACATGTTACTTCTTTTCCATCTGTTTCAGTTACGTTTACTAACATAAGAAGTGTTATGAATAAACGAGATAAGCTTAACTCTGTTGTAAGCTCAACGAACGCAGACCTAATTTTTCTTACGGAAACATGGCTCAGTAAACATGTCTGCAGCTCTGAAATTTTTCAAGGAGATAAAACATATAATGTATATCGTTTTGACAGAGACGGTAGACATGGGGGTGGCACACTCATAGCCGTATCACAGAGCATACCTTCATTTTGCGTAGATGTTGCTTCCGATCTAGAAATGGTTTGGGTTTGTATCACTTTAAATAACACAAGAATTTTACTGGGTGTCTGCTACCGCCCCCAACAAGCGCAGTGACATTTATTGATGATTTGCATGACGTTATGAATTCTATTGTTTGTCAGTATCCCAGTTCTCCTATTTTTTTATTAGGAGATTTTAATTTTCCTGATATCATGTGGTCTGACCCCCTTCTTTTCAACCTGTTTCAACTCAGAGTCAACATTTTTGGATCTGTGTGCGTGTTTTAATTTGACACAGCTGGTGACGAAACCAACAAGGTATGCCAATGATACGGCGAACACACTTGATTTAATTCTGTCGACACACCCTGACCTTATATCTTCCCTTACGTATCTTCCAGGCTTAAGTGATCACTCGTTGTTAAATTTTGATCTCAAGGTTGCTCCCCCAATCAATATTAAAAAAGTAAAGCTTATTTCTGACTACAATAAAGCCAATTTTGATCTTATTAACCAAAAACTGTGCAGCTATCTGGACATATATCTGCCACAATTTGATCAACGAAGCGTGCAGGAAAATTGGAGATTATTTTGTTTAAAAGTGAACGAGCTGATTGATGCGCATGTACCCGTCAGGCGTATTCAATCTGATGCTAAAGCACCTTGGTATACTAACACCCTAAAACGTCTTTCCAATAAAAACAGCGACTTTTTCGTTTAGCTAAATTACGTAACACGATTGATCGGTGGGAAGCATACTTTGCGGTGGAGGTCGAATATTCCCAAGCTGTATCTGACGTCAAAGAAAATTTTTTAAGAACACTTTGCCGGGTCTATTGTTAAATGACCCCAAAAAGTTCTGGAAGACTGTTAATATGAATGAAGACGGCTTAATTTCTCTTAGCGATGAGTCTGGGGCGTTAATCCCTCCGGCAGAATATCCATCAGTGTTTAATAATGTTTTTTCTAATAGTTTTTCTGTAGGGAATGGAAATGTAGTTCATGACGTTCCACGTTGTGAGTTTAGCCCTATGTTTCCAATTTCCATGGAGCCTACTGGAATTGTAAAGTTAATTGATTCTTTGAAAGTATCATCGTCATGTGGAAGCGATAATATTAACTCAAAATTTCTTAGACAAACTAAAATGTACTCATCCTTTTTTTGGCCAAAATTTTCCAGCAATCTCTTGAGTGTGGAACGCTCCCAATAGAATGGAAAACTGCGAAGGTGGTTCCACTGCATAAGTCGGGTAACAAGCATTCTCCATTAAATTATCGACCCATTTCTCTAACAAGTATTCCCTGTAAAATAATGGAGCATATACTGTACTCTCATATTTTTAATTACCTAGAATCAAATTCATTTTTCGCCCCTGCTCAACATGGTTTCCGTCGCTCATTTTCTTGTGAAACACAGCTGCTTCATTTCACTCATTGTTTGCATGCTGTACTGGACAAAAACCATCAGGCTGACTGTATTTTTCTCGATTTTTCTAAAGCATTCGACAAGGTTAATCATAAGTTACTAATGCTTAAACTTTCTTCATTAAACCTAGATCCTAACTTGTTAACCTGGCTGGAATGCTTTCTTACCAACCGCTCACAATATGTAACTTTAAATGGCAATAATTCATCCCTGACTGATGTGGTATCGGGCGTGCCCCAAGGTTCGGTTTTAGGCCCGCTTCTTTTTCTAATATTCATTAATGATTTACCAAGTTGTGTATCTTCCTCCATGCATTTATACGCAGATGACTGTGTAATTTATCGGGAAGTTCATGATGATGATGATGAACGCCTTTTGCAATCTGATTTAAATAATATTACTCTTTGGTGCAAAAAATGGCGTATGGAACTAAACCCTAACAAATGCAAACTAATGCGGGTTTCCCGGCAAGGCGCGCGCCCTTCAGCATATACACTAACCGACATTCAACTTGAATCTGTAAACTCGTACCGTTATCTGGGTGTTACTATATCATCGACTTTAACCTGGAAACCTCATATCGATATAATAATCGCCAACGCTAACCGCATGTTAGGATACCTACGACGAAACTTCAGAACGGCTCCAGTTAACTTAAAACTTCTTCTTTATAACACTCTTGTACGGTCAAAATTGGAATACGCAGCCTCTATTTGGGATCCTAACCACGCCTTTCTACATAAAGCTCTCGAACTAGTTCAAAATAACGCCGTTCGTTTCATTCTGTCTAATTATAATCGAACAGCCAGCATATCATCAATGAAGTCCAGTCTGTTGTTACCCTCTTTGTCACTGCGTAGAAAGTTTTTTCGACTTTGCCTGTTTCATAAAGTGTACCATCATCAGTCGCTGCGAGACCATTTCTTTACATTGCCTAACTATTACTCTTCCCGTCTGGACCATCGGAATAAAGTTGGATTAACACGTTGCCAAACAAACACTTTTTTTTATTCATTTATCCCACATACATCAAACGACTGGAACCACCTTCCAGCAGGTATCGCAACTATACCCGATTATTTTCTTTTTCGCCAATCTTTGTTTACATTTCTGTTTGATGAGCCAACATGAGTCTTTTTATTTTGTTTATTTGTTCGTAACATATATTGCTTACAGATTTTAGGCAATCGCAGTGTATTTTTGATATTTGAATTTCTTGCCGCATGTTTTTTCGTGTTTTTTTGTTCTGTCAGTTTGTTTTATTTTTGTTTGCTTTGCCCCTCCCCTCTACAATGCTTCGGCGCTTGAGGGTATGTACAATAAATAAACCCTCCCCCGCTCTGGCGTCGCCTCGTGGCCCACCGAGACACCCTGCCCCACGCCCCCCCCCCCCCCCCCCCCCCCCCCATTGCGACGCCACTGGTCCCATGGAGCGAACCGACATCATTAGCTTTTTGAAGCCGCGCCAAACGGCACCTAAACTCCCCTATCGTCTGTAGCAGAAATCTGATGGATAGGCTACCTTTGGCTGGCGCGCGTCATAGTTTCAAGGAACGAGGCTCCCATTGGCGCTGGCGCAGGTAGTTCGAAGGACGGCACCAGAGAAGCCGTCTCCATGGCGGCGCAGCGCACGCAGCGGCCCGGCCGCCGGAAAGAGGGAGCGCTTGGCCGGAGAGCCCGCACGGGCGAACTCCGGAGAGGTTGCACGGCCGACTTCCAGCGCGGCGCGGCCACTTTTACGAGAGCGCGCTCGGCCGTCTGCCGCTACTCGGCATCAGCGAAACGTGGCCGTCCACGCGAGTACGCCGCAGACGAACTAAGAAAGCGGAAGAACGACATTCATGCTTCCGCATTCGCCAACTCATAAGAAGCACTTAGGTGTCCTCGGAATTTCTTTATTCTTAAATTGGGCAAAGAATTGAAAAAGGGGTTTAAATTATTTAAATAATGTTACATTTTTTCAACCGAAGCTTTCTTAATTGTCCTCCAAGCATAAAAAAATAATTAATATTTTTTTAAATTGAAAATTTTGGAAAGGAACGGCAAAAAAAAAACTTGAACAAGGGTAAAGAAACACACTCGAAAGGACGGCGCTGAACAAACCCCTGATTGTTTAATACACGAAAAAGGAAGGAAGAAGACAAGAAGCATCTTAATCACACAAAATAGACACCACACAAGCGCCAACCAAACAGCATTTTTTTTTCAAGATAGGCCATATAAGTGGCTACGGAATGCCCTTTATAGTTGATCGGAGGTACCGAATTCTTTCTCAGACATAGCCACTGACGGATCGCTGATGCATCTTCTCCCCAGTTCAGAGGTAAAAAAGGCTCGAGGTACACCTAAGCACTTCTTATGAGTTGTTGTGAAAGCACGCACGCCGCTCGTCGCTCCCTTCTTTCGTCTGCGGCGTAAGGCGGGCTGACCTTGGGCATGGAACGCTGGAGCCGCTGCCTCGCGGACACGTAGCGCCATCGGGTGAGCGATCATTGAAACTGGCGCGAAGCGGCCAATGGGAGCCTCGTCGACGTGCACCAGCCAATGGGACCGAAGCCGAAAATGCATCAGCTTTACTTCGCTCTTTTGGGATCTCGGTGTAAGATCCCAAAGGAGCGAAGTATCCCAAAGGAGCGAAGTAAAGCTTCGCTCCTTTGGGATCTCGAGTTCCCAAAGGAGCGAAGCTTTACTTCGCTCCTTTGGGAACTCGGTGCCGTGTCTAGGCTTTTCGCGTGGTTTCATATGTGGGGGCTGGCTACACTTGGAGGAAGGATTTAAGGTGCCGTTTTCGCGCTTCAAGCTGATGACGTCAGCTTGCTCCATGAGACAGTTAATACTTTCGCATTAAAAAAAGCCTTGATGATTTTTCTTGTCCCTCTGTCTGTATGGTTGGTGCTACCGCTGAAAAGCGGTCGAAAACGGAATGCACCAAAAACAACGTGGTACCATTTGTGGCTTGTGTGTCTGGCGTGGTTTATAGGATCCCTTTGTCACAGGGTGTCGAACCGGTCACTATTTCGGTTAGGTTCCGGTTCGGGTTCAGTAGCATTATATTTTGTTCCGGTTCGGTTCCGGTTTAAGGTAGCGCACATAATAGAGAGTTTTAGTAGATCGTTCCGATGACTCCGATAACGATACCCGATACCCTGCCTCCGCCTTGGCGCTTACATATAGTATCGTTATCGGGGGTATCGGAGGTATCGGAACGATCTACTAAAACTCTCTAATATCACTTCCGGTTACCGGTTTTAATAAGCGCGAACCAGTTCGAACCGGTTCCTAACTCGAAGATTGAAAATTGACTGAGCACTTCCTGTAGCCTTTTCTGAGCACGAGATTTTTGCAATAGACCCATCCTGCAACTACTCCCGCTTCAGGCAAATATTAAAACCCTCCACAGTGGCGTGCGGAAAAGATACCATTAATGTGGCAAGACTATTACTTGTATAATACTGTATTAACTGAACTATATATAAGCGATCGACTTCCCATATTTATGGTGTCTTTTGCACACGCAGCTGTGCACTATTTCAAACTCTGCCAGAAGAGGGCGTAACCTCGGGATGGGTCTATAGACCTTTCAAAAGAAAAAGCTTGTGGCCGGTGCCATCTTTAGTGCTCGTGCGTAGAGCGCGTGCTTTGCTCGCTTTCCGAAGCGACGAACACGCACGTGCTGGGCTGTGAAGAACGCACGTTGGGCTGTGATTTTGTAAACAGTAAAAAAGTATCTAGCTGGATCGCTTGCCCTCTATACGTTTTTTTTTTTGTTCTTCACACACGTGTTTTTTTAGACAGGCTACGTGTTTTAGGCGCTCAGTAAGATGTCGCAGCTATGCCCCAGAGTGGCTGACGGGGGAACGAGAGGAAACAAATTTGGAGTAAAACAAAGAAACAGGTACGTCGAGTTCGCAGTTGGGGTAGTTTATCGAATCACGTTAATCTATGGTCGTGTATACAGCGGCTACACTGCCCGTCGTGTCAATGACCGGGAACACGTGAGCACGCACTGTCGCTGCGGTCAACCTCGGGAGGCCACCTTCCTCGCTAGACTGCGTCACTTGCCTCGTGTCTGCCGAAATTTGAGAGCATCACGGTTTTGGGGAGGGGGATGACAAGACTGCACGCAAACTGCTGGAAGCCCACGAGATAGGAAAGGAAGGAGTCTAATGCGTCAACCAAACCTCTATATATTCACTTAAAAAAAGAAATAGCTTTTTGAGCACGTGGTGATGCAGCGGCGGTCTGGTGATTTGGTTGATTTCCTTTGTGTTTTCTTTTCATTAAACGTTGAAGTCCAGCGCTAGTCCTGTCCATTCCTTTCCTGCGTCCGTGTTTGTTTCCGCGCTGCTACCAGTTTGTTACCTCTTTTCATTGTAACCCATCTCCTATGAAATACCGGGTGCTTAAAGTGTTTAAACAAATAAATAAATAAAAATAAATAAATTACACGAAAAAAGGGAGCGTGTTGAAATCAATATATATTTTTTCGGAATTATTTTATTTCACAGCGAAAGAGGAATATATTTGATCAAACCCCACTAGAGCGTTTACATGTTATGACGTTCCATGGAGTTAAATCTACTTATGGAGCCTTTCTGTTCGCGTGGATTAACATGATGTTGCCTATCGTCGACTCTTTCAAGTTGGCTCGAAGCGGTGAAAGCACAAACTTGAGACCTGAGAAGGGTTCGCTCTACGCTGACTTACGTAGCTGGCGCCAGGGGCGCATCCAAGAAGTTGGGGGGGGGGGGCAACGGGGGCGGCCGCCCCAAACAAAGATGACCCCCCCCTCTCCCCCTTCTCGAAGGGCAATTTGACAGGGGTGGACCCCCCGGTGCGCACGGAAAAATGGGAGAATAGTAGCCTTACACATTTTCCTCTGCCGCCCCCCCCCCCCCCCCCCCAAAACGGAGTTCTGGATCCGGCTCCTGTGCCAGGGGAACCTTGGCTAGCTGATAGAGTTCTGGTCGTTCAAGCTTGTGGTTCTCAGCAGTGATGTACCAACCCCCTTGCCCCCCCCCCCCCCCCGGTTGGTACGCCCATGGTTCTCAGTAACTTGTAACGTAACGAGTAAAGTAATCCGTTACTTTTCAGCAAAAGAAATTTGTAATGATAATCCATTACGTTTGAGGCTCGGTAATTTGTAACTGTAATCCATTACATTTTTCAAGTAACAGGTACAAGTCTGCTTCCATCGCGCGGCGCGTCGGCGAATCATCGCCGAGTAACGTTGTCTCCAGCAACCCTCTTTTTTTAGAGCGCAGCTCTTAGGCGCCCGTTTCCGGCTTGAGCGGCGTCGCCGTCGGCGTAACCACGCGGTGCATCATGGGAAATATCCCATAATGCACCGCGCGGAAGGAGGAGGGAGGAGGAGGAGGGAGGAGGGAGGAGGGAGGAGGAGGAGGAGGAAGGAGGAGGTGGAGGAGGAAGGAGGAGGGGGAGTAGGGGGAGGGAGGGGAGGAGAAGGGGGAGGAAGAAGGAAGGGGAGGAGGAAGGAGGGAAGGAGGAGATAGAGGAGGAGGAGGAGGAGGGAGGAGGAGGAGGGGGAGGAAGGAGGAGGAGGAGGGAGTATTTGGTAGGATGAGGAGTTGAGGAGGAGGGAGGAGGAGTTTACCCTCCCCTCAGTACCCTTCCCTTCTCCTCCTCAAGAGCTGCGCTCTAGTTCGGCGTTACAGGGAGTTGTAAACGGCTTTCATTTTTTTGTTAAGGTAACATTTCGAAAACGTCGTAGAAAAGATTGTTTTTTATTGAAATGGACCCCAGGCGACCCTACAAACTATACTGTCGACGCAGCGCGGTTCTTGCCCTAGCTTCCCTCAGCGTGTGGCTGCACTCAAGCGCAAGGTAGTGGCGCGCTCTCGATGCTTGATTGGCTTAAGGGCTCATCAACTGCAACTGCGGTCCATCTTGAGGTCAAGCTTTCGCAGAAGCATGGGCCTCTGTGCCTTGGACATTACGTATCCAAGCGGGCAAACGGTGCTTTGAAATCGCCGCCGCCGTTTTCGCGCCGCCAGGGTCAATCCAAGAAACAAAGTGCAGTTGAAGCTCTCCAGATCCTAAGTAGCGGCGGGAACTGAGCGAGCTCGCTGACCACGCGGCCTCTTTGTGTCTCTGCTTTTGATGATGATGTATTTTTTTATTGCGATGCACAGCGTGTTATCTGACAATATAGAAGCGACAAGGACTTTCCCGTTAAGACCAATTATTGACTCAATAGACCATTTGCTGTCTTACCCAGTCAAGGAGAATGCAGGAATGGTGTTCCACGCGCCACACGCGCCGCCTTTCCTGTATAAAGATTCGAAGTAAATAACAAAAGAAAGCATTGACACGCGCGTGCAGATGCCATTTGTTTTGGTTGCTTTGAAAATTGCTACTGCTGAGGCCAGCACGTGCGGCGTGGAACCAATCCTGCATTCTCCTTGATGCGGGTAAGACATCAAGGTCTATTGGCCCTGAACCGCTTTCGCTGAACCGGTAACCGCCATGTCAGATTATGGTTTCGTTCCGGTTCGGGTTCAGTAGAAAGCGTTCGATTTCGGTTTTGGTTTCGTCCCGGTTCGGTCAAAAATTACGGTTTTGATCCGGTTTTCGGTTCGGGTTCGGGTTCGGTTCGACACCCTGCTTTGTCGTGTGGCAATGTCTACGTTGAACGACGGGTCGCTGTCTAAATGACAGATTAAGAGAACATTCGCATTCAAGCCAGGGCCACTGTTGTGGGGCTGCTACCTTTACACTGCAGGGACTGCAAGTGCCAGCCTAATTTTAGTGAAGCCACTGTTTTGGATACACATACAGACAGAGTGACAAGAGAAATCATCGAGGTTTTTGTTTCTTTTTATCTCTGAGCCTGGCCGGAGGTGTGTCAGACAGAGAGCCATCAGTGGCTTTATCTGAAAAGATAATTCGGGTACGTTCGATCATAGGCGTGCGCAGGATTTTTCATTAGGGGGGCGAGGTTTCCCCAGAGCGCCCCCCCCCCGTCGGTGTTTTATGCCGTCGAAACCGAAACTATACCGCCGGCGCTGTCGCGCCTTGTCTCGGGCCAACTTTGCGCCCCCCCCTAGATGATTAGAGGGGGCGGCCGCCCCCCCCCCCTGTTTGCACGCCTATGCGTTCGATCAACTATGAAGGAAATTACGTAGCCACTGATATGGCCTATCTTGACAACAAATATGCTGCTTGGTTGGCGCGTGTGTGGTGTCTATTTTGTCTGCTTAAATGCTTCTTATTTTCTTCCTTCCTTTTTTGTGCATTAAACAATCAGTTGTTAGTTCAGCGTCGTCCTGTCGTGTGTGTTTCTTTACTTTTGTCCAAGTTTTTCTGCCGCTGTTCCTTCCCGAGATGTTCACTTCAAACCAACTAGCCGAATACTTCACATTATTTCACATTATTATTTCTAACCTTAGGCCAATCTTAGAATACTCCAGTGTCTTGTGGGACCTCACAGAACGCAATCTAGTAGAAAAAAATAAGCAAATACATAAAAAGGCGACTAGATTTTCTAAAAAAAAAAGAAGAATTACAATTATAGGGAAAGTGTCACTGCTATGAAAACGCAACTAGACTGAGAGCCGTTGGTATCTTATCTCGTTTTCACCTCAAAAACGGTATTTAAAAAAAATCCGGCACCTAGCGGAGTATTACTAATTTCCCCTTTATGCCGAGCATTATGACATATGTGGGCGCATATTTTAGATCATTGATCTCTATGACAATTGCTGGATCGCGGCTTCCCGCACCGAAAATGAGGCCACCGTCGGCCATCTTACGAGATATGCTGTAGCGCTGTCAAGCCTAGACAGTTACCATGGTTACCGTGTGTAGGTCACGTGAAAACAGAGCCAAAGGTCACGTGACCGCCGCCTTGAGAGCGCTTCAGCGGATCTCGTAAGATGGCCGACCGGTGGCCTCAATCGCTCAATGGGCTCGAAGCGGGGAAGCGCGATCCAGCAATTGTCATAGAGATCAGTGTTTTAGATTATATATATGTAATCTAATAAAAACGTGTACACGCTTCAAACGCCAAATGAATCGCTTCTTCCTCCGACAGCCAAAGTTTGTAAGAACTACTTCGCGCCGTGTATGAACTATGCCCGGTGGAATGAATTAAGCTGATAATATCGTCTCGATCCCGTCTAATGCTCTCTTCTGTGACAAACTGACGCGCGATAGTTGCGACGGTTGCCATGTATACATAGTTCTCACCGTAACGTCACTTCCTCTACTCCCGCCCGGCGGCCGCCATTGCCAGGAACTGAGAAGCAGACGCGGACGCTGCCGCCGCCACATGTGCGCCGCTCGATTGCTACTTCGCTACAGAATGTGTATCGCCCGTACAGCGCGATGGCAAGCGCCATTCGCCATGAGTTCTGCCCTTCCTATTTCGAAGAGCTTGTGGGCCCCACACGGGCTCGGTAGGAGTCTAAAGTGAAGATGTGCGACGGCGTCGATCCGTACACGCTACGCGTCGGCGCGGACACCGCTCCAGATGCGGACGTGCAGCCAGCCACAACGCACCTGGACATAATCAACTACCTGGTTTTGTCGACGAACTACGTGTCGCTGTAACAGGTGAAGGCCGTCAAGACCCTGAATGCCCACCGACATTTCAAGACTGGATAGGTAAAGAGCCTGACAGCGATGAGTCTCCCATTGAAGCGTACCGTCGTGCTGAGCAAGGCGAGTTGACAGGCAATAAAGCAAGCGTCTTTATGAGAGCCGAAGAGCCGAAGGTTTGCCTGCAAACGAAGAGATGTGTCCGTACTTGCCGCATTAAAATTAGCAGTATCTTAGTCTTGCAGGTAAACTCGGCGCCGCCGTCGCAACACCATCGACACAAGTGTGCTACAAACACTACACAATTACAGAAACGCTGCGAGAAAGGTAAAAGCACATCCCTGCAGCGTGACTCTACTATAGACACCAGACACTACCCCGCAGCCGCTATGGCAATGCGCACAGGTGGCGAACAGAAGCGTCCAGCAATTTACGTACTGTTAAGCAACGTATTTGTTACCGGTAATGAAGTGACGACCGCAGACACTTCCAATGTATGCAAGCAAGCCAGAGGCTTCGGCGTTTCTCGGACAGCAGCTTTGTACGTTCACACTGTAGCGTTTTCACCTTCGGCAAACGGTGCAGCCTTAC